>CAUYSK010014294.1:0-61398 GCA_963575035.1 Avahi laniger | reverse complement strand
GTGGCGTCAGCCTAGCTCACAGCAACCTCAAACTCCTGGGCTCAAGCAATCCTCCTGCCTCAGCCTCCCGAGTAGCTGGGACTACAGGCATGTGTCACCATGCCCGGCTAATTTTTTCTATATATTTTTAGTTGTCCAATTAATTTCTTTCTATTTTTAGTAGAGACGGGGTCTCGCTTTTGCTCAGGCTGGTCTCGAACTCCTGAGCTCAAACGATCCGCCCGCCTCAGCCTCCCAGAGAGCTGGGATTACGGGTGTGAGCCACTGCGCCCGGCCACCCCCTCTGAATTTTTATGCATGGCTTTGTGCCATTTAGCTCAGAATTCCAAAGGGTGGAGGCTTTGTCTGTTTTGTTCTCCAAAGTTCCAAAGTGACCCCAGCACCTAGAACAGTGCCTGACGCAGAGTAAACCCTCACAACTATTTATTCTTAAATAAATGTCCAGGGCCCTTCGTGTTTTCTTCATCTTTTTCTATTCCTGTCCCCCAAAAGACTGCACATGTGTGTGGTGACAGGGCAGCGAGGCAGGCAGCGTGGCTGCTGTGGAGAGTCGACTCTCAGCAATGCCTTGCTGCCGCTCTTCAGATTCAGGCTGGGCTCTGGGCAGCTCACTCCCTGCGGCTGTCCGGCTCTGCCCTGACCTGCCACACAGGGGCCACCTCAAAGGGCTCCTGACCCCTGAGGAGCAGCTTGGAAGCCCTTGAAGACCACCAGCCTTCCAGTGTGCAGGAGGGAAACTGGCCCACCACGCAGGAGGCCCCCACCCGATCCTGACAGACGGTGCCCGTGGACGCGCCAGCCCACCTGTGCACACACACATGCACACACAGTAGGCGGCAGAGGGACAGACCTGACACCCTCTGCCTGGCCACGCAGTTGAGTCTTCAGGAGGCGGCCCAGCCTGGCATCTGCTAAGTCCCTAGGAGAGAGGGTGCCGGGGGTCCCTCTGCCCACCTCCCTGAGGGACCAGCAGCATCCTCCAGTAACGCTCCCTGACCATGCAGTGCCTCCAGCTGCCAAAACCTTTCACAGCCATCGTTTCCTTGAAGGCTCCTCACCCACGGAGTTTTATCCATGTTTTTTTCCCATAGTTTATGAAGAAAGTGAAGCCTGTTTGGGGCCAAATGCCTGAGGTTGCAGAGCTCACGAGGAGCCAGGCTGAGACTCAGATCTGTGTCTCCAGCCCCAGGCCCCATGCCTGTGCCACCAGACTGCCCCTGCAGCTCACACCCTCACCCTGAGAGAGCAGAGGACAGGAGACAGTGGTGACCTGGGTTTGGAGGCACTGGCTTCAGCGGGTTGGATGAGACAACCTGGGCCCTGCCCAACTATGTGACCCTGGGTGGCTTCACCTCATCTCGCTCCAGTGGTTAATAATGTGGACCCCAGGAGGTTGGTGTAGGATTCAAGAAAACAATGGGCGTGAGACGGCTCTGCAAACTGTAAAGTGTGCACAGGTAAGAGGTTACCGTGGCCTGGCCTGGTCACTTAGGATCTGTAAACCTTAGTACCATCAACTGAAAGTGGGGCTAGCAGCACCCACTTTGCAGGGCTGTGGTGCATGCTGGTGAGCTCAGGGAAGTGGGGCTCTGACACTGTGGTTAAGGTTATGACCCTGGTTAGCCTCACTGGAAAGAAAACCACTTTGTCACAAATCAGGGTCAACAACCCTCCAGGTGTGAGCCACACAGCTATTTACTCTGCTGACCTCTCGGCTGACAGACTTGACGTTTTTCTCAGGTTCAAGAGGAGGACCCCTTCTTTCAGGGAAGGCAGGGGTTGTCTGGGCAGAACTGACTGCCCTGGTGAGAAGAAACACTCTTCCCAGCACGGCCCCTGTCCTGACTCCGGATGTAGCTTGAGGGTGAAGGGCTTGGTGCTGTGGCAGCCACTGTGTAGCCACAAGGCGAAGACCAAAAGAAGCCTGGAATCGGAGCCAGGGAGCGGGGGGGCCACTTTTCAGATTTCTGAACTATGAGAAACTCGAGCCCCTGTCAGTTCAAGCTGCTGCCTGAGGGGTTTCTGTTATTTGAAACTCAAAGCTTTCCTTGCCGATTCAAGGGAACAAGGGTGCCAGCCTGACAGTGCTGGGGGTTCCCAGGGGCATGTCCCTGGCTGTGTCCTAAAGGGGTTAACTGGGGTTAACCCCTCCCAGAGGCCGTGCCTTCAGCACAGGAATATTCACCCCAGCTGTGTGGACTTTAGTGGAAGGAATGGTGTGTCATTATTTCAGGACCTACTACGTGTCAGGAGATGGGACACAAAGACGAAGGGGCTCACAGTCTAGCTGGAGACACCGGCACTAAGCTGACATCACGTAGCATAGCGTAATGGAATGGAATGTCACATCATATAAATACCGCCTAAAAATACAATGTAAGGACATGAAATGAAATCTAATATATTACATAATAGAGTATCGCATCCTGTAACATTTTATATCGTTGCTTTAGTATATCATACAATGCTCTCCTGAATTAGACCACACGTGTCCCTGTGGTACGGGCAGGGTGGTGGCTGTGCTAAGGGGCCCTGAGGAGGAAGCTGAGGTAGGTAGTGGTCAGGGAGGCCTTCCAGAAGGAGCAGAGCCTTCCAGAATGAGCGGGAGTTAGCCAAACAGAAAGGGGAGAAGGGCATTCCATGCAGAAGGGACGGCATGAGCACAGAGGCCAAAAATAGCCCCTTTGGGCGAAGAGTTCTGTACTGCTGGGGTGTAAATTGGGACATAGGCAGTGACCGGCTCAGGGCAGGTCACTTGAGGGGGCCATCAGGTGTCCTGTTGAGTCTGACCTCATCCCTTGACCCGTGGAGAGCTCCCGAGGGGTCCTGAGCAGGGGATGGAGTGAAGCTGTCTAGCTGGCTTTCGGCAGAGCAGCCAGGAGGGGCTCTGGTGGGACCGATGGGCCTGGGCAGCTGGGCATTGTGACAAGCCCAAGTGGCTGTGAATTCTGGGCAGAAGGCAGGAAGATCTTACAGGAGGAAATGGCTCCCAACCTTGCCCTCTAGAAATATTAATCCTGGGACTGCTAGGAAGGTAGGGGTTTCTGGTCTTCTGGGGTAGGCAGAAATGGGACGACCTGCTCGAGGACAGGTGGGGAGCCAGGGCCTGCTGACACCCTCTGTCCTAGGCCTTCCACTGTGCCAGATGCAGAGCCCAAGCCTGTGCAGAGGGCAGGGCAGCCCAGTCCTCCCCTTCCCTCGTCCTCTGGAAACTTCAGGGCTCAAAAGCAATTTCTGGTCACTAGGCTGACTCCACACCATCCCCAGCGACCTGGAGGCAGCGGCCACTCCTCTTTCCCCAGGAGCTCCTCCTTCCCCGTGGCCTCAGCTTCTCAGGCAGGAGACATGAGAGGCAGAACAGAGTTCACAAAATGATTTCATGTCCTTTATGCCACTGATCCCTGAACAGACGCAGGAGATAGCTAAGCAGGCTCCTCCAGGTTAAGATACTTGGGCACCCAGCCCCCCAAGCTCCTAAGGGCAGAGCTGAGACCAGCTCCAAAGTCCAGACGAGACACCTGCCCACAGAGGCCATGGCAGGAGAGAGGCTCCCCTGGGCCCACACGGAGCCCTTCAGATAGAGAGATTAATGGCCCTGAAATTGCGATAAACATAAATATTTGGTCCTGCCAGAGCTGCCATCTCTCCAACTGGGACTGGGAGGAAGGCAGAGAGGAGGGGGAGAGGAATGAGGCGCAAGGGGCTGAATAAAGTGCAGACGAAATGCAAAACACCCTCCAAAGCCCCAAATCTGAGGCTTGTGAAAGGCTGGCCACCCACAGCAGCGGCAATGATGGGCTTTTTCCACTGCTGGGGTGAGGGGCTGCCAGGGCTTCTGGGTCTGATGGGAAAACGGGTGAAGGAAATTGAGAAAGGAAAAAGAAAATCCTCAGTCCCCTTCTCCTGTGTCCCCTGTCACATCACCACCGCCTGACACCGGCAGCCCCAGGCCTGACTCAGCTCCTCCCTTGGGGTCCAGAGGGATGTGAGGAGGGTGGCCAGGCCTTGCCCTTCTCTCCTTTCCTCCCCAGGGCTGGTCTCCCAGCTGCCAGCCCTGCCCCAGGACCCCACGGCCCCTAGACCGGCCATCCGGTGACTGCTCCCAGAAGGTGCCCAGATTCCAGGCTGACATCTCCCAGAAGCCTTTGGCGGCGGCGGCAGGCAGTGCTTAAAAAAGGCTTCATGTCATGCTGCAATCAGCTGCGGGGCCCAGGCGCTGGGGTATTTATGAATGCGACTGTCCTCCCAAAGCATCTCTGCGTTGCTCTCTGATGAGCTGGTGGGGGTCTCTGCATGCTCCCGGTCTCCCTGTCCCTGCCCCTGGGTGGACATTGTTGCATCTGCACACTCAGGGTGCATTCAGGGTGACGGGCAGAATGACTGCTGTGGCGCTGCCTGTTTAGAGCCTCCACACTGATGTGCCCTCCCAGGCACCTTCTTGTTCGCCTGTCCCCTCCAGCGAGGTCTTAGGAAAAGTCACTTCCAACCATCCCCAGTGTTAACACCTTTGAGAAAGAAAAGAAAGTTCAGCAGCGTCCAGAACTAATGAGGTGGACTTCAGGCTCCTTGGAGGAAGAAGAAAAGTCACAACTGGTGTGAGAAGAGGAAGAAACAACATTAAACAAAAACGGGGGGCGGGGGGGGAATGAAAACCAGAGATAAAAAGTCAAGAGAAAACAGCGGCGCCTGAGAAACAAGAATTCCAGCCGCCAACTTTTACGGCGTCCAGCCCTGTTATTCATAAGCGAGTTTCCTCTCTCACAAAGAACCTTTTGCATGGTTTTCCCTGCTGCCTCCAAACCAGCTGCTCACGCTGTTGTATCCTGAGTGATGATGAGGCTCTAAAAGGGTTTTTTGGGAACAGATGGCCAGGGGAGAGCTGGGGAATGTGCCAGCAGCGGGCCGGGCGGGCTGCCAAGGCCTGCGGTGACTGAGTGCTTGGGCTTCCAGCTCGCGTGCTTTCCCTGCCCTCTGCCCTCCGTGGCGCCAGCAGGCCTTCCCAGCGAGCGCTCGGAACATCTGGAGTCTGGGGCTGCCAGGAGGGGGGGCCGCGGCAGTTGGGCGGGGGACCCTGTGTTCCAGCGGAGCTCCCATGGACTCACCAGCAGGCCCGCCTCGCAGAACAGCTAATCAAAACCACAGCGCCCGAATGGGAACCAGGCGCGCTCCCAGCTGCAGCCAGAGGCCGCCAGGCGACTTAACCCGGTGTCAGGCCTTGCAGCGCGGGGGGTGCTCAGAGCCGATGACGCCCCCCAGCCCACCCCACCCCTCACCACCACCAGAGCCACCACCAGCAGGCTATTGGCTCCCCGCAGCTAAATGGAGTCTCCACGAGCTGCAGCACAGCTGCTTATATAAGAGCTGTCGCTCTGGGCAAGGCACCGCACTGGGCACTTGCTGGGGGCCTCCCAGGCGCGGGCCACCGTGGCAGGCAGGCCTCAGGAGTCAAAGAGCTCAGAGCTGGGAAACAAAGTGACAAAACGGTTCGAATCTGAGCTCCACCACTTCCTAGTCACGTGGCCCCGGGCAAGTGACCACCCTTCTCTTGGCCTCAGCGTTCCCGCTATGCACTGAGGGGTCTGCACGGTGAGGGGCAGAGAGTGATGTGCCTGGCACACAGTGGATGTGACTGCTGGTGGTGGTCTGCTGATGAGTGTGATTGCACAACCAAACGTTACACTCGTTCTGGGTACGAATCCACGCACTTTGAAATCCAAGGATTTCTGGTGGGGCCCCACTTTACAGGTGCAGGACCAGGGGTTCGGGCTGAGGCTCTAGAGAACTGTTGGTCCCCATCTGTGTTGTGGCTGGTCAACCATCCACCCTGGGCGCTGCCCTCTCCTGAGGTGTTTCTTCCTGGGGTTTCAATTAAGTTATTACCTTGTAGCTATAAATTCACGAGATTTCCTTTCTGGCACTCACTGAGAAAACGCCAGCCTTTCTCATATGGGATCTTGTTTAATCCTTTCAGCAAGGCGGCAAGGAAGGTATGTGTGCTCTCTCTTTACAGATGAGAGCACTGGGGATTCAGGATGTCAAGGAACATGTCCAAGGTTACACAGCAAGAAGTGACAGTGCCAGGACTCAAACCTGGTCTCTCACCCAAAAACTCTACACTTGGCCCACCTCACGGTTTTGCTGAGGCCTCCCCAATGTACTACCATGTACCTTAAGTGACAGAATCACAGAGAACTGAAAAGAACTGCAGGGTTCTCTGGGGTTACCCCTACACAGACGCCCCTTCTCCAGCATTTCGAGGGCCACTGAGACTCTGCAGCGGTTTCCAGGGGGGAGTCCTGGCTCAAGGCTGTGCTCCAGGAGGGTTCTCTGCACTCCCAAGAGTGGTCACTCAGAGCAGCACGGGGGCTTCCCACGTGTCTGAGACTTTCTGAGCACGAGTGGTTGGTTCTTTCTCTCGATGTCCGAGACCCCGATTTTTCATTCGTACCCAGCATGTTGGGGAGAAAGGTGGGGATCTGTGAGTGTACATTGGGGGAAGGAAGCACTCTAAAAACGGAGAGAGGAGGAGGAGCTGGTAAAGAGGGGTGAAAGGAGAGAGAAAGCAGCACCCAGCCCCTACCCTGCCTTGGGACCACCCAGGCAACCTCGAAGCCTTCGGGAAAGCCAGCTCAGCTCACCTGGGAGGTTCCCTGGCCAATGACCCCTCCAGCCCAGGCCCTGCCAGACTTGTGGCCCAACGGTGTCAAACGGGAGAAGAGAAACGGCAGCTGAGAGAACACCCCGTGTTAGAACAAACAGCTGGCGACAAACGTCTATGTAATTGGAATGCCAGAAAAAATAAATTGCATCCATTTTTATGACTGGAGGGGAATTTGATGGTGGTTTCCCACCCACCCCCCTTTTTCCCAGCATAGATGGACTCCATGGGCTCTGAAAGCAGATGGCCTTTAACTCAGTAACTTGGTCCAGAGGATTTGGAAATGAGAACCACCCCCGCCCACCCCACCCCACGTGGGAGGCACGACAGGGAAGTGGCAGGAGCCAGGCTCACCTCTCTTACTGGCTAGATGACCACGGGCAGTCCCTCAGGCTGAGAGAACGACACTGGGCTCCACCTCTGGGGCTGGTGACAGGAGTCCCTGGCACACAAGCCCACCCTCTGCACATTCTGCACTGGGGCCCTGGTAGCCTCCAGGAGCGACTTTCAGATCTGTGTGAAATGCCATGATGGGCAGAAGGAGGTAACACAGGGACAGTCATCGAGGCAGAAAGACGGACTGAGGTGAGGCTGGCAAGGACCTTAGAAACCACTTATGTCAGCTGCCCCCTCACAGTGGAGACCCAGGCCCCAGTGGGGATAAAGCCAGGACACGGGCTCTTGGTGGGGCCACAGGAGGGGCTGGATCCGGGCAGGCTGGGGCTCTCGGGACTCTGCCCCACACACCAGGCTCCGGGAACATTCCACAGAAGGGGCAGGCGCCCACAGGTCCTGTCGGAGGCCTGGGCTCAGCCATCCAGACAGTAAGGGGCCCCCTTTGACACGCTTGGCTCACAGCAATCCCTCTTACCCAACCCAAAACCTATGTGTCATATGTGCCAGGGATCTTGTCCCTGGCACTGAAGCTGCAGAAGTCTGCACCCAAGATGTTCTTCCGAAGAGGAGCCAGACCACCCTCGACCTGCCTTCCCTCTCAGAAAGCAGCAGGGGAAAGAGGGAAGACACAGCTCTGACCAAGCGGCGCCCAGCCTAAACGCTGCCTCTGGCTCGGGATCACCCCGGGGCTAGGAGTAAACCTCCGGGCCATGCAGACCCAGCCTTCCCACAGGCACGGCAGCTCCTGGCATGCCACCCTGGGGCCCTCACTCACCGTCCTTCAATCAGCGCATGAGTTCCTCTTACCCACCCCCCACAACCCGGGACCTGTGAGCAACTTGAGGGCAGGGACTTTGTTACCAAGACTCAAAATATGCTGTTAAGTTTAGTCACTGCTGCTGTTGTTGTTATTATTACTACTCAATGGCTTCAAATCGCTGGACAGGGGTGCCCTAGAGTGTAGAAAATTGGCTCTTTCCTATTCGGCAGGTCTAGCGAGGCCCGCCCAGCCCAGGTGTGGAAGAACAGTTCTGCCTCCTCCTGCTCTTCCTCATCCCCCTCCTCCTCCTCCTCAGAAGCTCCCAGGAGTTGCTGCTTTAAAAACAGGAGCTGCAGAAACGTGGCCCAACGCCAGGTGCTTAACGTGCATTATCTCCAGCTGCAGCCGAGTCAGAACTGAACTCTCCAGAGCCTTCCACCCCTCCCGCCTGTCTCTCTGCTGGGCGGCCTCTGACACAGCCCTCTGTAGTACCGGGGCTTCCAAATGGGGCTCTGAACCCTCAAAGTCACATCCTGTGAGGCCCAGAAAGGGAGGACTCACTGGCCTGGGGTCCTCAACTCCCCCACTGGGAAGGGCTGAGATGGGCAGAGGATGCCTAGCGGGTGAGCCCAGTGCACTTTAAATCCCATTCTTAACGCAGGCCTGGAGGGACAGGGCAGCTCATGAGAAATGCATGGGACCTCAGAGGACACTTGAGGACACTGGGGGCTCAACCTCCCAAGGAGCTGTCCTGAAGGAGGGTCACCCAGCCTCCTGTGGACATAGACTCTGAGGAGCAGTCCCCATGTGGGATGGCTCAAATAGCCATCAATCACTGCAGTGATGACTGTCATCATTCCAGCAGACATCTGCCCACTGTCCCCAGAGCCTGCAGGCCCAAACCTTTGCCCCCCCAGCCTCCTGCAGCCCTGCCTGGCAGACCCATCATCAGAGTTGCTGGGCCTAAGGCTTTAAACCTCAGTTAACATGCAACTGAGCTGCTAGGAGGGTGACCATGAAGCTGTCCCCCACCACACACACCTGGTCAGGAATTAATTAACCAGGTGGGCTTCCACAACCATAGACACATGGAGCGGGCAACGGACTCCAGCATGGCTCATTTTTGGGAGGAAGGGGCTGGGAAGCAAGTAGACCTGGGTGGTCATCTCATCTTCCAGGGAAGAACAGCAAGGGACCCCAGCAGCCCTGAGTGAGAGGGACTGAAGTCAGGTCCTGCAAAGAAACTACACACTCACGATGCCATTCAGAACCAAAGTGGACCCAAGTGCCCAGGCTCAGGGCCTTCTCAAAGGCGAGCCCCAGGGTGGTGGCACAGGGACTGCATGCCAATCCAGCCCACGAACATACCTCCAGATCCAGAAAGGGCAGAGCAGACCCCTGGATGGAAGGTTCTAGTTCTCACTCCTCTTCCATCCCCTCATGCCCCAGCAGGGCTCTGGGTGATCTCCCTGGCTTTCCTGCCCAACGACGCCCACAACACAGCTTCCTGGTGGCAGCTGACTGCTGGAGGCTTATGTTAAAAGCAAGAATTCTCTTTGCTTTTCCTTGTTCTCACCCTGACCACTTCTGATTTCCAAACCCTCTTGACCAAAGAGTGTTCAGTTGCTGCTTGGTGGTGGGGACTCTGTGGCAAATTATTTTGTGCCTACACTACCTATGCTGTGTCGGGCACATAGAGAGTGGTCAATAGATATCCACAGAAGGAAGGCGGGGAGGGGAGGGTATACGTGCCAAGGAGAGCTTTAAGAGCCCTGTCTCTTGCTTGGGGACCCCTGCAGTGGTCACATATCCTACAAGGGGATGGACACCAGCTGAAGAAGGTGGAGGGTGGGAAGGAGGCGGCTCTTCCTGCACCTGCCGTGAGTTCCTGGCTTCCCCTGGATCCTGCCCGGGTACCATCAATCATGTCCTTCATGTACCAGAGGAAAGTCACTTCCAGAGGAAGGCCACCCCACAGCAGCCAGTGGCATGTCCTCTCTCACCTGAGCATGTCCTCAGTCTCTCCCCGTAAACTTGTAACCAGGTGCCATTTACCGTTAGAACTTTGTAAGCCTTTTCACAGAAATAGTCTCACACATGAGGAAAAAAATATCTGTTGGTCTAATTGTCCTGGGGGTTGGCTCCCCAAACAGAACCTTGGTAAGTGGAGGTGGGGCCTCAGAGGTCCAGGCTGGGTGGCCACAAAAGGAGGAAAATAAAGCTAGTGAGGTTCCAATTACAACTCAAAAGCCAGGACCCGTCTAAAGATGTGCTCCCCATTCAAACCATCTCAACCCTCCAAACAAAAGGTCAGAGCAAGGGGCCCAAAGGAGGCAGGAAACCCCTCTCCTGGGGCTCCAGGCCACTCAGTCTCAGGACCCCGTGAATCCACCCCCAGAGCAGAACATCTGCCGAGAGAGGCCAGCTCAGGCCAGCTACGCTGGTCTCAGTGTGATGCCACACATCCCAAACAAGGGGGTGGGGAAAGAGGGGGGCAGCACACCCAGAGTAGAAGAGACACACAGACAGACAGAAGGAGGATGACAACTAGCAATTAAAGACTCGGGCAGCAAAAGCACAGGTGCCCAAAAGGTGGGTCATAGGGGCCTAAAAGAGGGTGCTCGAGTGCGCAAGGGCTCCAGGGACACCAGGGGTCACGAGACGAGAAGCAATCTGACTGCCTGGGACACACCAACAGCCCACGCTTGCAACGGCTTCAGGGCCAAATCGTGATTGTCCAGATAAAACTACCGAAGCAGGGAGCGGTCTGGGGGGCTCCAATATGAACACTGGTCCCCACTGATCCCTGAGTGTCTTCATTCGGGAAATGTGTCACTGTGGATATGATGTGAGCCTGTGAGGCCATGAAGGTCATCACGGCAAAGACGCCCAGCGGGATGACCTCCTAACACCAACCACAGGCAGAGTGAGGTCAGGAGTCGGGAGGTGCCCTCAGGCCTGGGCTGGCTGGGGGCAGAGTGGAAAGAGACTATTCCCACCCCAGAACTCTCCTCTTGGCCCCCAAAGCCCCTCCAAGGAAATTAAGTTAAGTAGGCCCCGCAGGATGAGCCTCAAGTTCAAATGCAAGTGTTTTCGGGTCCCGTTACCTGAGGGTGGGGAGGCCGTGAGGGCGCCACCACAAACACGCCCTGGGTGCCCCGCGCTCTCCCACAGTGACTCATTTCATCTTCGAGGAGGCCCACGAGTGAGTGTTTTCCACTGTCCCCATTTAACAATGAGAAAACAGGCTGGAGGAGGATAAGAGATGGGTCCGGATGACACAACAGGTCAGTAGTGAGCCAGGACTCGAGCCCAGGGCTGCTGGGTGTGCTTAACCACAATCTGTGTCCTCGACCTCCCAGTCGGCACAATGGGAAGGTCGGTGCCTTAGATTTGAGGTGACTTTGGGGGAAACCGAAAACACCGCTCTGCCAGGGCTCCTCACCCTACTTGCTCCTCTTCCTCCCTGGCAGGGGCAGCCTCCTCCCAGCCCAGGACCCTGCTCTGGGCAAGGAGCTAGCAGAGGGAGGGGGCTTCCGAGCACCCCTTTCCATGGTGAAGAGGCGGAGGCAGGGTGCGGGGGCGGGGGCCGGGCAACTGGGGCGGGAAGGGGACAGGACGCCTGCCCACCCTGCCCATCCACACCTCCAACAACCGGCCTGGATGCCAGGGGAAGTTCACGGAGAGTTTACGAACCTCCTTTGTCACAGCACCGCATGGAGCCATCAATCACGCCTTCATTTACCCGGTCACTTTCCAGAGGAAAGCCGCCCAGCGCAGCCAGTGGCGCTTCCTCTCTCACCCACTTGATGAGGATTTCATCTAATTGGTCCACATTAAATCACTCCCAGGAATGCAGGTTCAATTAGCGGCAGGGCTGGTGGTGAGGAGGTGCCTCGGCCCTCCCTGGTATGGGCCTGGGTGTCCATGGGAGGGCCTCTGGGAAACCCCAGAGAACCCACCAAGGGGTCTGCCTGAAAGGGGGTCCAGGGGAGGGATGTCAGGGTAAGGGGGAGGGGCAGGCCAGGAAGGAAGAACGGATGGAGGATGACAGAGTCGCCAAGCTCCCTGAATGCCAGGGGAGCCCTCCTGCTCCAGGGCTGCCAGCATCTCTCCTCACAGACACAGACCAGGCCCCACTCTCTGTCTTGCTCCCTCCAGCCACACGGAAACAGACTCAGAAGGCTGCAACGAGCCTTGCTTAGCACTCACCCTGACTGTAGATGCCTGAAGCACAGGCCCTCTGGAGACCATAGCTGTGCCCAACACCTTTCCTCTTGCACGCACTTCCCAAGCACAGCAAGCTTTGTATGAGCTGTTCCCTCTGCCTCGGATGCTGTTCCACCCTTCATCTGCCTGTTGACCTCCCGGTTGTCCTGACAGTCCTAGTTCAAACACCACTTACACTAAGATGCCCTTTCAAGCTCCCTGGAACAGAAGTCTTAACCTGTCCCTCCTCTGCCTGGCCTTCCAACATCCCTCACACAGCCACAGTCCTGCCCTTATCTACTTACAGGAGGGTCTCTCTGCATGGGGACCAGGACCATAAGTTTATCATCTTTATTCCGCCACCCAACTTGCTTGGCACATGGTTGGGGCTCAGCAAATCTCTCCAGAATGAATGAATGAATGAATGAGTGAATAAATGAATGAGTATCACCTGCCTTAATGCACAGCCTGAGGTAACCCATAGGCCAAGTCACCTTCCCAAAACCTGCCAAAGGGTTCTCCTAGGAGTCACCCTGCTCAGGGGAATCTTGTCCTGAGAGGACCACAAGGGGAATTTGGCACCAGAGCACCTAAGGCCAGAAAGGGCTTCAGAGCTAAACAGTCCTCTGCATTTAAGTGATGAGAAAACCCACGCCTAGAGACCCTGGGTGACTGTCCAAGGTCACTCAGAAGCCTTATTACCAGGAGGAGGGTCACATTCATAATCCCAGGGATGTGAGGAGCCCTGAAGCTGGGGCGATCTCCAGCAAACCTCCAAGAGCTGATCTCTCTGGCCCCTTCAGAATCCTGGGCATGAGCAGGGCACCCCAAGTTCCTGTTCCTGCCTCCCCTGCCCTCCCCAGAGGCCACTGCAAGAGCGGCTGGCGCATACCTTGCGTTTCTTGGCACGTCCCTCGGCCTGCAGGGTGCGGGTGCAGCGCTGCACACACTCGGAGAAGCTGAGGTTGCTGTGGTCCGCGCTGTAGTCGAGGTCGGCCAGCCGCGCCAGGGACAGGATGTAGTTGCAGGCGATCCTCAGGATGGCCAGTTTGGACAGCTTCTGCCCATACGAGTAGCACGGCACCTGGGAAAAGAAGGTGTCAGGATGGTCTGCAGGGGTTTCTGTGCTAAGCGAGCAACCCCCACACCCTCCTTGGCCTGGCAGGTGTGGGGGAGGTGGCCTGTCTGAGGTACACCTGGGCCCTCCACCCTGATTTTATGATCTGTTCCAAGGACCTGCTGTTTACACACACACACATCTCAGTGCATCTGCTCGGGGACACAGCCGCATCCCCATGTTGCAGGGGAAGAAACTGAGGCTCAGCTCATTCAATCCATCCCAATCAAAGCACAGTGAATTTCCATCATGACAGAGCTCTGTCCTCCACCCTCCCTGAGAAGGAGTGTCTCTGAAAGAACATTTTTTTTTAGCTCTGATGTGCCATTCATTCATTCAGCAACACTTGTTTTGCTGGATACTTGGGGGGTCCAACAATTAGTAACTTGGATTCCTGCCTTCAGTGAGCTTACACTCAAGAGTGATGTTATGTCATAACAAAGGTGGGCACCTGGGACTCCAGAACACACAGGAAGGAAACCGTCAGTGCTCAGCTGGAAAGACACAAACACGGTTGGTTTCCTTTTTCTTTTTTTATCTTTTTCTATATGCCCTCTGGACCTAGCGTGCTGCTGGGCAGACAAAAATTGCATAGTAAATACAGCCCAAAACAAACTTGACCCGTCTGTCAATGATTCATCACCAACTAGATGCTTACTAAAATTGCATAGGGATTTGTATGGGGTGAAGAGATGGAGCCTCTAACTTTTTAACATCATCTACCAACATTAGTGCTGCATGAGCAAAAAGTCACGAAGACTGTGACACAATGGAACAGAGTTCTGTGTTGTAATGTGGAAATATCTCCACGAAATCTGTCTGATGGGCACTAACCAATAGATCCCACTGTCCCTATGATATGTTGTCCACCTAAATGGCTAAAAACCCAGTAACCAAGGGTCCTGGTTTCCTTTTCCCTGTGGTTCTTCAGGATCTATATGCGGCATCCATATCACTGATTAACCCATATCCCACAGAGATGGGGACCACATGGCATATCCACATGACAAGTATTTAGTGAGCACCCCCCATATGCCAGGCACTCTTCTAGGCCAGTGGTTCTCAATCAAGAATGACTTTGTCCCTCAAAGGATGGTTGGGAATGTCTGGAGACATTCTTGGTTATCATCACAGGGAGGGGGAGATGGAGCGGGGAGAAGCCAGGGACCCTGCTAAACATCCTGCAATGAGCAGGATCCTGCCCCCCACAACAAGGAATTACCTGGCCCAAAATGTCAACAGTGTCAAGGATGGAAACCTCTATTCCAGGCCCCGGGGATAAAGCATGGACAAGGCAGTCACCTCAGATTGGGGACACTAAATACATCATCCATTCTGATCTCACTTTGAACCTCACTTCGTCCAAGAACTCCCCCTGACCTCCCCAGCCACACCCTATGCCAAGAGAGCCTGCTCTTAACAATGCCCTTAACAGCACCCATCTGTCCTTGACGGCCCATACTGTCCCCTCCCTGCGAGCTGAGGGGGAAGGCCAGGTCTGTAGAGCCCAGCACAGGCCCTGCTCATACCAGCCTCTGGAAGGGGTCTGTTGATTGAGGGAGTGAGTGAACAAATGAACGATCTCCTCCGTAACTACTCCAGAATGTTCTGAACTGGATTCAAAAATCTTTCTTCTCTCTGAGGATGAAGATTTAGTGTTTGACACACAGCCTAAGCACGCATACCTTTCTGTCACCTGAGTTCAACTCCTGGATCTGGCTCTGCCTAGAAGACCCTGGGCAAGGGACAGAATCTTGCTGAGCCTCAGTGTCCTTCTCATATTGGGAACAGGACTGACCCCCCAAGGAGGTAAGGATTAGACGAGATGACATATGCACTGCAGGGTAAGGCCTGATAGAGGGCCATGAAATTATTGCAGTCAGTGTTGCAGAAGGTCCCCACAAAGGGCATCCAGAAAGGGTGAGAAGCAGGAGGTCTGGAGCCAGGACACACGTCTGCCCCACCCTCCAACCCTGGCGGGTCCAGAGACTAGGAAACCCAGGGAGGAGGAGGGGGTGACAGAGAGAGAAAGTCAACTCCCATATATTTCCACACCCCACTCCCAGCCCCGGCCGCAGCTCCAAACCCGTCCAAGAGAAGCTGGCAGAACAATGCACTGTGCTGGTTCCTAACCAGAGTCCAGAAAATCCTGCTTTATCAGCCTGAACAAATAAACAAGGTCTGGCCATCCTGGGGCAGAGAAGAGGGTCTCAGGGGCCAGCCAGCCAGCACTTCTGCCTCCTTGCTGTGGGAGGGTGTGCTGGCCCAGGGAAGGCTCTGGGGACTGGGCACAGATCCATGACACAGCCCCTCACACTGTTTTCACTCAGATGCCCTGCTGAGGCTTTCCCATAAACACCCAGCTCTTTGAGTCCCTGGGCCCCGACAGCTGGGCTTCCAGCAGGGAGCGGGGATAGTGGGAGGGATGTGCACGCTGCCACCCAGGGTCACTGCAGGACTACAGAGCAACATATGAGGCCAAGGCCAACCTAGGGGCCCCATGCCAGGTTAGAGGCCAGTTTTGTTCCAGATTTGCCACTTTGTCCCATTGCTTCTGTCAAGCTCCATGTCTAACAAGAAGAAAACCAGCGATTAAGCTCTCATATATCTGGCACTGTTGTAGCTACTTACAGGTAGTATTATCCTATTTAAAACCTTCCCCCCAAATAAAGATTATTTTCCCATCTGCACATGAGGAAACAGAGAGGTGACTATTGGGCCCCAGATCATGCTGGTTGAAGCCAGAAGCTCGTCTGACTGCCACCCAAGGAAGGCACATGGCCATTGGGCTCCCCTGGCTCCCACCATAAAAGGTGGCCATATATGAGACACCAAGGGCTCCTTTCAGGTAGCTCCCCCGACTCCTCTCCCACCTCCGGAGTGGTTCCTCAGACCCTCCTGGCACCCAAACCCCAGGATGCAGCCACCCGGCCCTGGACAGCCCAGCTCAGAGGCACCCTGGCCTGAGCTACCCTAGCAAAGCAAGAATCTAGCAACCAGCTCTGGTTCTGGGAGGCCAATGTAGGGCGGAAAGAGCTGGTCTGAATTCCAGGCACTTACTAACAGTGTGACTTTGGGCAAGTGCTTCCACCTCTCTGAGCCTTAGTACCCCCATCTGGGGAGTGGGGACAACAATGCTGTGTACCGCACCCAGCTGCAGGGACTACATACAGCAACTCATGCCAGAGTCTGTGCAGCGCAGCCCTCTATGACCACTGAGACCTGGCCGCCTCACTGTTTACTGTGATCTACTAAGGCCAAGCAGAGGGTGGGTGTTCCAAATGCAATGTCTATATTCATCTTTTAAGCAGCCCAATGAGGTAGAAATGATCACTTTCACTTTACAGAGAAGCATGTGACCTCCAGGCATTTAGGAACTCTCTGGATCTCTCGGCTGGTGAGAGATAGGCTGGATTTTGAACTTGTGGGTTAGCTGGGATCTTTCCAAAGAGCCAGCAGGAACTGCTTAGAGATTTAGAACAGTATCTGTAGCCTAAGGTGAGGAGGTAGACAGCCCATCCTTCTGAGGTGGTGATGGAAAGTACTGGACTGATGATGCCATGAGCCCCTGGCCTTTGTGCATTACCTCTTTGAGCATCCACAAGTCCCAGAGCCCACCCATCCACGCCACCTGCAGAGGACCCCACAGCGGTTGTCTGCTCACCCTGATCAGAGGACACAGGCCAGAGGAGGAGGCAGAACCACCTGGCTCCCCCTCCCAACAGACTGCCCAACCTCCAGGAAAGGAAAAGGATCTGCCTCATGCTCATCCCACAAGCATTTTTCAACTTCAGAGGAGCAGGTTTTGGCATTTGCACAAGGCCCCCACATACCTCCAAAACATTCCATCCCACCCACCCCCAGCTGGACCCTCTCCCAGCTCCAGCAAGCAGGAAAAAGCAGGAAGGGCACTGACCCGGGAGTCCGAAGGCCTGGCTCTACCCCTGGCCACCCATGTGACCTTAGGTAGGTCCAGAACCTTACAGAACCTCAGTTTCCTCACCAATAAAATCACTACCTCAGAATGGGACCCCAGTGGGCAACCACGGGAAAGCACCATAAAGAAACAAAGCCAAGAACCTGCCAGAGAATGTAGGAAAGGCCTCGAAGCCCTCTACCCTCTTGCTTCTGTGCCAACTCCTGCCCACCCTTCAGCCCTCCTGGAAGGCCACCAAGACTCCTGGGCCAACAGAGCTCCGACAGTACTGTGTCCACTCAGCTGAGTGCTTGATTTCATCTGAAACTGTTCTCTAATCGTCTTGTGTCAGTGAGTGCTGAATTTCTGGGGCGAAGCCACTCTACCCAGAGCTGTTCAAGGTCCTTCTCAAGATCTATTTCAATAGGTCCTTTAAAATCCCAACCTCCTACACAGCCACAAGGCTGGCCCCTGAGAACCTGGGTCTTAGTAGTTAAGAGCTGTAGCCCCAGGGCCAGACAAGCTTGGGTACAGATCCTTGTCATTCTGTGACCTTGAGCAATTTGCAACCTCTCTAGAAGTCTCCTCATCTGTAATATGGGGAGGTAGAACTATAGATATGCAACAGCATGCCCAGGTAAGGCACCTCGCCCAATGCAATGAGGCTCAACAAGCAACTACCCTGGTAACTGAGGACATGATGAACTAGGAGAAAGGCCTCTGTCACCCTTATGTACCTGCATGCGGCCCAGTGCAAGCAGGCCTCTCCCCATTGCCCGAGGGGATGCACACAGGCTGCCTGGTCCCCCTTCCGCATCTCCCTTTTACCTGTGGGGTTTGAGAGTGAGGGAGGTGCTGAGCTGGGGGCATACTCCCCAATTCCCCTCCTGGGCCACCCTGAGTTCACTTAGTGAGGACCCCTGCGGGACTCTAGGGACAGCAGGGAGGTACAGCCCCTCACCATCTTCCAATGCTACCATCCCTCCAACAATGCTGAGGGGCTTCAAGGGGAGAGAGGAAATCCACACGCACACCAGATACCCCCGGGGGAGGCGGCACAGCTTGTGAGACAGAAGGTCCTGCCACTCCAGCCCTCCTCTCACCACCCAGAAAGGCCAGCCTTTCCCTCCGACCCCTCCCAGCTGGCAGGGAGCAGCCCTGCACAGGGGCCAGGCCCAGCTGTGCACACATGGCCTTCACATGAGGCGGCAGGGAGGGCTCTGGTGCAGCTGGGCTGGTGGCATGTGCTGCAGCCTGACCATCTGCCCTGCACAGCCCCCACCAGGCCAGAGGGCCTCTCCCCACCTGCACCTCGCAGGCGGCCATGCAGCCTGCCCTCCCCTGCTCCCTTCTGGTTGAGAGGATAGTGGATCAAGACAAAACAGAAGCCTGTCTGGCTTCCGCCTGCTGAGTTTGGATGGCTCCAGGGCATTAGACAGGCTGAGGAACAGAGCTGTTAAAAGCCTCAAGAGCCCTGATTCCAATCCAGGCTGTGCAAGGACAGCGACACTGCAGCTATGCAGGCTGTGACTGTATGATGCCATGGAGGCACCATCACGCTGGAGTCTGGTGAACAGCAAGTGGCGTGCAGCAAAAAACCCACGAGGCCACAGGCTATGGCAAAAGGCTAGGACACCTCAGCCAACTTATGTAAGCTCTCTGAACCTCAGTGTCACCATCTGTGAAATAGGGCAAGAGATGGAGAGGCATGATAACGATACCTATTTATTAAATGAACCAGTACACATAACATGCTTAGCGTAGTGCCTGTCACAAAGTATCTGATAAATGGTAGTTCCTGTGATTGTTACTAAAACGATTAAAGAGTTTTCATTGCTACATCTGTCGAGAACCTTGCGCAGCCCCGAGGACCTTGGAGATGCTTAAGAAATATTCGTTGCTGTCATACCTCCCATTCCTTTCCTCATTGGCTCTTTGCAAAGAAGCTGTGGACAAGGTAAGTGATATTACCATTTTATAGCTTTAGCAACTGAGGCCCAGAGAGCAACAGTGACTTGCCCACAGCCACACGGAAAGCATGCAGCAGAGACATGACTCAAAGCCTGGCCTTCAGACTCCCAGGTCAGTGCTCCTTTCATCATACCAGAAAGCTGCTCAGGAAAATGAAGCCCCAGACCAGAGCCACGATCCCAGAATCGATCTTTGCAACACATTGGCCATGGCCCCATTCTGGGCAGAGCCACCCTTATGCCATCCTTATGCCTTCCCAAGAGCCCATTGCAAACAGGCAGGCCTGAGCCTAGATCCAGAGCTACAGCCAGTCTGAATTGGGACAAGGGGAAAGGTACATTTTGCAGGGGAGACTGAGGACCAGAAGAGGAAGGAGCTCCTCCAGAGCACATGACTCCATTAGATGGATGCTGTGGTGGTGGGAACATGGTAGGGACATGGTAGGTGTGGCCTCGGCCCCTGGCTCTGTGACCAGAAATGCACTATATTTCTTTCCTTCTCAGATAACAGGCAGATATCCACTATGGCCTAGCAGCCTTTTTAGGGAAGGGTCAGATGGTTGCGGCAAGGAGGAAACAAATAGAAGCAGGTGCTTCTGTGACCATGTATTCGTGTTTCCATGACCATGCATTTGTGTGTGCTCTTGGACACGCGTCATGAGCACGTGCGTGCTCATGGGTGTGCGTACCTGTGTGTTTATGTGTGCGTACACACTCTCTCCCTGAAAGGGCTTGTGTTTCGCCTTCTGCTTAGACACGCTGAACTTGTCCCTTTTATACAGAACTTCCCACAGGAAGGGTGGCAGTTAAAGGAGACCAGGATTAATAATCTCAGGGAGTCTGCCAAGTGTACACCCAGCCTCGATTATTAACAAACATCATGGGCCGGGGTTGGGGAGAGCCCACGATGCTGATACGGACGGCACTGTGGGAAGCATTTGGCTAGGCAGGCAGGCATTCCAGGAACTGCTGTCGTCTTCCCCAACCCACTAGGTGATCTTGGACAAGTTTCCTTCCTTCTCTGGGCCTCGTTTTCCATTCCATAAAATGAGTTGATCCAATCCAGACAGGGATATTGTTAAGATCAAATAAGATGGAATTTATTGTTGAAAGAAGTAAAAGCCCCTGGACAAATGAGATGTAATAGAGCACTCAGATGAATATTCTGTCACTTGGAACAGAAAGAGGCAGCTGGAAAGGTAGAAAGGGCACTGAATTGGCAGTCAAAGGACCTAGGTGCCAGCCCTGCCCTGCTACTCACCAGCTGTGAGGCCCTGGGCACGTGGCCTCCCCAATCTGGGAGGTGCTTCCCTAGTTGCAGGGTGAGCAGGTGGACAGGCATCTCTCTGCCCTTCTGTCATTCTTCTGTCCCAGAGAATGGGTTGCAGGACACCCCACAGGCTGCCACCCCTACCCAGGCATTCAGACACAAAACTGCTGGCCCAGGGTGAGACTGATTGCTCCACTGTGCCCACTGCCCAGGGTCTCAGCCAATGTGGCAGCAGGCAGAGGCCCAGCCTGGTCTGTGACAATCACCTATGCCCCACCCTCTCCCCACCTCACTGACCAAACATCTTTCCCAAGCCCAAGCAAGACATGTTGACCCGAAAGCCATAAGGCCTCTTTGCCCTGGGAGTTCAATTTCCTTTCCATGGACAGACTCAGGAACCATTGCCCCACCCCACTCCCCAGGAGGAAGAGGAGAGTATGATCCAAAAAGAAGATCATGGTTTCTGAAATGTTTTGCTGTTAACTAAAGCCCAGAAAGGTTGAGAAACTTTCCTGGAGTAATACAGCAAGTCAGCTGCAAAGCATGCAAAAAAACAAAAACAAAAAAACCCTCATTCCTCAAACCAGTCACATCCACCTGCAACCCTTCCCCATGCTCTGTGTGGGGTGGGGGTGAGCACTTACTGCCTCCCTCCTAGATCTCCCGTCTCTCTAAGAAAATGAGAAGTCTGGAACCCCAGGGCAGTGCCAACCTTGTCTAATGTGTACTTGTAAACTGCTCCTCCCCACCATGGGTAATTCTTGGGTTAAGTATTCTTCCACTACCCTGGCGGGGCACTGTCTGGTGAGGGAAGTCCCCATCAGCCCCAAACTAAGAAGTCCCGGACTTGCCCCAAACTAAGAAGTCCCCGACTTACCCCAGAACGAAGCTCTGCACATCCGCCAGAGGGAATCCCCTAACTAACTGGTCCCCTCAGCAGAGCTGCCTGCTTCACCACGGGATGAAGAGTGGGGTGGAAGGGGAAGACTCCCACCAGCCAATTTTAGAGGCCACTCCTGGGGAGGGGGCATAGGCTTGCAGCCCAGATTTTAAGGACGCCACGGCCAGGGGTACAGAACCTAGAATCAACCTGAATGTACAGGCATCCCCACTGGGAGCTGGGCGCTGAAGAGAGGTGACAGGCTCCCTAGGACTGCGGGGACCCTTTACTCCCACAACCCCAGGATTGCTCCACCGCAGCGTTCCGGGCCTCCAGGCCTTGCTACCACCAACAGGGGCCCCAAGACCCCCGGCCACGACAAGTGCCTGGAGGGGAAAGGTCGTCTGCCCCTCCCTTGCCCAAGACAGATTCCCACATTCCCCTCTCCACTTCCCACCGCTCCCACGAGACTCTGGGAGACAAATACTCGTTGCCATAAAAGTGAAATGTGAGGGATCAAGTCAGACTCGCAGACGGGGCTACCCACGGCGAGGGGCGGGGTCGGGGGATGTGACATGCCCAGGCCAGAGATCTCACTTACCAACACTTTGCAAACTAAGATTCGGTACCAACGCTGTGGCAAAGTCACTGCCCCAGGACTGCCCAAACCTGTCTGGGCCTCGGGGTCGGACCGGGAGGGGACAGCTTGCTCCCTAAACACACCCCTATCCTCCCTACAGTCCCTCCGGTCACTCACCCACCCACTACTGCAATCACCCTCGGGCGCAGTGAGTGCAAACGGAGGCGAGCGAGTACCTGTTTCCTGAGCGCCTCGAAGGCTGCGCTGATGGTGTGCACCCGCGTCCGCTCCCTGGCGTTCGCCAGGAGCCTCCGGGTCTGCTGCAGGGCTTTGATCTCGGAGGAGGCAGCAGTCGCTTCGCTTGGCCGTTTCCTAGGCGACGCGGAGGAATCCGGGTGGTTATTGTAAATTACGTGTGAAATTGAAGAGTAGGAACTTTCCCCGGGGCGCGTGGGGGGCGCGGGGCGCACTGTGGGTTCTGGGGGCGCTGCGGGAGCTGGGCGCGCGGGTGGAGCGCACAGTAAGATGCGGGGACGCAGGCTGGCCTCCCGGAAAGGCTGTGCCTCGGAGCCCGCGGGTGCCTGGCCCTGGGGCGCCGGAGGCGGCGGCGGCGGCTGTGTGGGGAGTCCTGGCCCCATTGCGCCCAGGGCGAATCCGCGTTTCCGCGCATCCAAGACTTCGGGCGCTCGGGAGCCCCCGCGCTCCCCAGCTGTGTCCGCGCCCCCACTTTGGGGAACGGTTGGCGCCACTGGGGCTGGCACGGGGACCGGGACCGGCTGCAGCCGTTGGGTCCTGTCCCGAAGCCCGTTGGTGGCGGCGGCGCCGGGCTTGGGCGCTTCCAAATCCAATCGGAAAGTTTTATAGCCATTCGCGCGCCGCGCCGGCTCCTTGCCTTTCCGCTTGAGCTTCTTGAGGCCGTTCAGCTCCTTCACGCACACGGTCTTCCACGGCCCGTCCTCGAGAACCGGGATGTGCTTCATGGCGCGGACAGCGCGCGAGGCAGGGGCGTGGGGCTGCCCGGGACGCGCGCCCGCCGCGCCCGCTCTGCACGCCGCGCGCCGCTCTGCCCCGGCAGCCGCGCTCAGCACCGCGGAGTCTCTGGCTCTCCCCCTGCGCTCCCTCGCCCTCCCTCCCCGCCTCCCTCCCTCTCTGCCTTTCTCCCCCTCGCCCGGGGCAGCTGCGCCGCCGGCTCCGCGAAGCCGCCGGGCTGTCCGTTCCCGGAGCGCTCAGAGTGTCATCTGAAGTCGCTGCCGCCTTGCCAGCATTTCTGGAGAACGCCCGCTGCGCTCCATCTGTGTTTGTTTAGCCTCAGTTTACACAGAAGCCCAGTTCGCGAGATCAGTCAGCGCCGCCGCCCGGAGAGGAGGCAGCTCCCGCCGCCACCGCCTCCCCAGCCCCGGCTGCCCGAGCCGCGAGCGCCTTTAAAGAAACAGGAAGCATTTTTCAAAACAGCTGGGCTGCCGGCCGCCTCCTTTGTCCGCGTGCTCTCTGCCTCCCCCGCGCCCCCATCCCTTCTACCCAGAACCTGCCTCCTCCCGCGCTCCCTCCCCGCCCCCTACTCTAGTCGGGGGCGCTTCTCTTTTCCCTGAGGACCGTCTGCTCCTGCACGACCGCCTGGAGCACGTGATTTCTGGGCCCTTCGGCCCTTCCCGAAATCGTAGCTAGCGGGGCCTTCTCTACCCGGCCTCGCTGGCCTCTCCGTGACACAGCACCGATCTTTCCCCCTCAGCATCTTCCCGCTCGCGCCTCCATCCCAGCTCGCCCAGCGACTTCTCCCGGGGCCGGGGGTCGATGGGGAAAGGAGGGAGCCCGCAGTTGCCCGGCGACCCTCACCCCACAGCATGCAAGGCACCCGTCCACTGTCACACTTACTGGGGCACGGAAGCCAGGAGGAGGAAAGGGTTTAAGCCATAGGGACACTGAGGCTCTAAAAGCTCCAAAGTCACACAGTGGGTCAAACAGGCAGAGGAGGATGGACGCTTCAGATTCAGACAGACCTAACATCTGTGAGAATCGGAAGTCACCTCACCCCAGGCCCCTGCTAAGCCCAGATTTACTCATTTATGAAATGAGAAATTCGGAGTCCATCAATTCCTAAGTGATGGCATTGCTGTGAGGAATTAGAGCGCTAGGCACGTAAGAGGTGTGAGCCGCTAGTCGAATGGTAGCTGTGGTTGTTACAACATTAACTGAGGCAGAACACCTCTTAGAGGCACATTTTCCAAGGCTCAAACCCCAGCTCTGCCACTTATCGTGTGACCTCGGGAAAGTCAGTTCACCTCTCTGTGCCTCCCTTTCCTCATCTGTAAAATAGGGGTCATAATCATACCTTCCTCCCAACGTGGTTGTGAAGAATAATGACAAGGGGCAGAGGCCAACTGCCCAGACCCCCAGTCCTCTGTGCTGTTCCACTGGAGGCTCTGGAAAGAAGTCAAATTAGAAAGCCCAAAAGGTGGGTTTGGGTGAAGATAGACCCTTGACCCTGGCCTTGAGCTCTGATGAAAATTCAAGGACTCACACACAGACTGGAGTGCCCACCTCCTCCAGGGGAGAATGCTTGGGGTTGCAGGAGGAAGATGGCAGGGTGGCCTGCAGCATGCAAGGTCCTGGGAGGTGGGATGGCGTCTGGGCAGAAGGTTCAAGGGCAGGAGCATGGAGCTCGGGCCAGGAACCCAGGTTGGACCTTGGCTTTTCAACTGTCAAGCCCCATGACTGTGAGCAAGACATTTCATCCCACGGGGGCTCTGTTACTGTCTTTGAGGATGTTTCTGTCCAGCCAAATTCTCAGGGTAGTTGGGAAAGTAAAAAGAGATCATGAATGTAAAAGGTCTTTAACATAAGCCTTCAAACATACACACACCACTGAGGCAGGCAGTTTTCTGACTATAGTAAATTCAAAACCTCATTTTTCCCACTAAGGTCAGTGCCAGCATCATAAAGCATGTACTTGCTGAGGCACCACCTTCCCTGGACACTCACACCTTCCTGCAGCTTATCTCTGTCCTGAAGGCCAAGGCTGTGCCCCAGAGAGGAGCACTCATTCTCCTGCTCGTTTCCCCTCCCAGACTGGGACACTAAAGTCCTAGCCTGTGCTCACAGGTCTTCCCCATCTCCCCTCTGCAGAGCAGACTCATTCTCCCCCTTTGATGACAAGTTTCAGTCTCTCCCAACCCCCCATCAGCCCTCACTGATCACTGTAGCCTCCTGTTGCTCTTGCTGGCCTCTGGGCATGACGGCTTGCAAGTATTGCTGCAACTTACCCAAATCCAGCTCTGTTGGACCCCCTGGGTTTGTGAGCTCCTAAAAGGCCAGCTCTTGCCTTCCTCCTTGTGTCCAAGAGTTGGTACTCAGGAAGCCTTTGCTGCGGACAACCAGCCCTTGTGCCCTTTACATTCCTATCGGAGACCCAAGCCCTGTGCATCCAGCGTGTCAGTGGCAGAAATGGAAGAAAAGCTAAACCGCTTCTCCAGACCTGCTCAAGTACTCTCTGAGCCTCAGGTTCCTCCTCTGTAAAGTGGGGACGATAATAGCATGCCTCTCAGGGCTGTAAGGATTACGTGAGGCTGTACATTCAACATTTATCACGGTACCTAAAATCTAGGGCATGGTGGCCTAGATTAGCACATCCCTGGTTAGCACAGCTGCCCATGCCCCCTTGCATCCTAGGATCTGCCCCCAGACTCGGGATGTAGTTGAAGACTGGGGTACCCATGGCTAGCGAGGGTGTGTGAGAAGTCTCTGGCAAGACTGATGTCATCCCTGAAGAGGCCAAGCTATGTACAGGAAATTCACATGTCTTGGTTGAATAGTGACGGCTCCACTCATGCTGATCCGGAGCCCCTTACCAACTCCCCCCAAATAGAGGAGATGGTCACTGAGATCCCATGGGGTAGAAGGAGGGGAAGGGCGTGGATAGGAATGGCCGGCCACGCTGGGTGGAGGTACAGGCAGGCTCCCAAGATGCCGCTTCCCCCTCACCGTGCTGCCTCTCCCGCTAGCCAAATGCCCAGGCCCTGGAGTTGGCAACAGGCAAGCCTAGGAGGGGTCTTCTCTTTGTCACTTACCAGCTGTGTGTCCTTGAGCAGCCACTTCACCTGTCTGTACCTCAGTTCACTGGGCATTGTGCCATTTGTCCTAAGATGGAATGGTGTGTTGGGAATAGGAGGCAAACTGTAAAGAGCCCAGCTGATGTTAAGAGTCCCTGCTAGTGCCATTCTCAGCCTGCCAGATCACACACCTTCCAGGTCCAGGCTAGCTCCCCCGGTGTCCCACTGTCTAAGGCTCAAATCTGTCTCCCTCCCAGGGCTCTTAATTCTGCCTTCCACCCCTTGCTGAAAGTCGGGCGGAGGGACCAGCTGGGCAGCGCCCCCTGGTGGTACCATGCTGCCAGGACTGCACACAACACTGCGGTCTCCCCAGGAGGAACTTCTTGCTAATTGTGGGCCCAGGAGTGGTGGCCCTGTAATGACGGTAATATGGATTTCACAAATTCATAGAGTTGCCAGGCCCCAAGACTCCAGGTGGCCCTGCCCCTGCCTTTGAATGGGACAGTGCAGACACTCCAAGAAAACCTATGCCCTTCATTAAAAACATCACCCACTGAATTACCTGTTTGAAGTTACTTTGGAATAGAATAATGATGCCACTGGAAGGTTCCATATCTACTGGATGGCTGGTCCAGGGAAGAAGAATGAAAGTAGAAAGGGAAGAGAAGGAAAGGGTTTAGGGCTTAGGCCACTGGGAATAGATGCTAGAAAGCCAGGTATTTATTACTGCCCCCTAGGGAGTGACTGCAGACTCTATTTCACTAATCCTTAAATAATGACCCAAGAAACTAAACCCATTCTACCAATAAGAAAACTAACGCTCCTAGAGCAAAAAGAGCTTGCCAACAGAAAGGAAATAACGAAAGTGGGATTTGAACCCAGGCCAACTGACCCCAAAACCCATGCTTTGGACTACTGTGCTTCACTGCCTCTTGAAAGCTCAGCAGCTAGCATCTGGGGAGATAGGTAACTGGGCCACCTATGGAGCTGGCCTCTTTGGCAGCTGGCTCTTCCTGCATGTGCTGCCAGCCTGGGTGGGCTTCTTGCTGTCTGACTATTCCAACTATCAAATGAAGCCACTGGCCTCCCTTAGTCCAGCACAATGCCTCTCTGGCTCCTTCCAGGTCAGAGTTAGGTGGCAGGGGCACCACGTTGGACAGCCAGGAATCTTAGGCATATGAAGCCTGGATCTTAGTATCCAGGTGTGGGTGCCCTACCTGAATTGCAGGTAGAATCTGCCCTTGGTGCACGCACACCTGTGAGTGAGGACAGGACAGCTCTGCTGGGTGGCATCCAATGATTACCATCTTCTTGGCTGGATGAGATGGAACTCTGGATACTTGCTGCATGAAATTCTACATTCCTAAATCTGGAGTTCTTGTTCAGGTTGTTCCAAAGTAGGTGTGGTACCCATTAGAGAGAAGAAGATGGAAATTAGACTGCCAGGAGGAAATTCTCCTGGTAGAAACAGACACAATATGAATGGTGCCCCCAGGAGTTGTACTCACAGCAGCCTCAGATGGGGTCACCAAGGGGACTGAGAAGAAAGTAGAATACGGTCAACCTGGTGGCCCCCAAAGCCTCTCCCTACCTCCTAATCACAGTGCCAGCACTGCCATCATTAACCAGCAGGACGCTGGATCCAGAGAACAGCAATGAGACACCCAAGCAGGCAGCTCTTCCACCTCACTCTCCAGTCTTCCTTCTCCCTTCCTCTATTCAAGTGGCCATCCCAATTATGGAAAACAGAGAGAATCTGTGAGGCCAGGGCAGATACTGGATAAGGGCACTGCAGGAGGAGAGAGGGAGGCCTCCAGCGCTTCCTTCCTGAGACCTGCTGGGTGCACCTTCTCAGCCCTGAGCACATGTGCTGCAGTTCATGCAACGGATTCTCTCGAAGAGGGCAGCGCCCATGAGGCGGGACTTTGTCCTTGGCTCTTGTGGTCAGAGTGGAAGGGGAGAAAGGGAAGGGGGAAAAGTCAAGAGGATTGTCAACAAACAGCAGGAAAAGTCTGGCATGACAGGTTTCCACACAGCTGGCCAGGTATCCTTTTAAAACATAGGACACATCATGTCATTTCTCTGCTTAGAAACTCTTTTTCTCAGATGTGTTAGGGGCTGCCATAGATTCCTTCCCTTCCTGCATGCATAGAGAGATGGTCTCTTCTTCCACCACCCTGAATCTGGGCTAGCCCACAACTGCTTTTGCAGAAGTGGTGCTGTGCTTTATGGAGACTGGCTGTTTCAGCGTCTTACAAGTTGGAGCCCTTAGTTGCCACGTGAGAAGACCAGGTGATTCTGCTGAAGAGAGAGGCCATGTGGAGAAAACCATGGTACCAGACATGTAACTGAAGAAGGTACCCAGTGGAGCCCTCAGATGCCTCCAGCCTCGGCCTTTATGTGGCTGCAGCCCCGTGAGAGAACCCAAGCAAGAACCACCTGGCTGAGCACAGTCAACCCATAAAAGAACCATAAGAAAGAATACTAAATTGTTGTGTTAAGCCTCTACAGTTTGGGACGCTTGTTATGCAGCAATAGAGAACTGGAACATTAGAGTAGGAGCCGAAGTTGGCATCTGGTCACCAATTTCCTCTCTGACTACATCCCCAATAATCCCTCCTCCCATTCACTCTGCTTTCACCACACTGAGCTCCTTGCTACTCCTTGAGCCTACCCAGCAAGCTCCCACCTCAGGGCATTTGCACTGGCTGCTCCCTCTAACTATAATGCCCTTCCCCTGGATGGGCATTCATGATTCACTCCCTCACCCCCTTCCGGTATTTCAGTGAGGCTGTCCTTGATCACCCTCTATAAAGTTTGTACTTCTTCCCTTTAGTATGTTTCTCCCTCTTTCCTGCTTTATTTTTCATTAGCTCTCACCATCATCTGCCATACTACATACATCACTGCCTTTTTGGATTCTGTTCCCTCACTCCAGAATAGCAGCTCCATGAGGGCAGAGATTTTTGCATGCCTTGTTCACTGCTGTATCCTAGCCTCTAGAACACTCTCTGGTCCACAATAGACACTCAATAAGTACTTATTAAAAGGATGAAGGCCCATGCCTCTCTTTGGACGAGGGCCTGCTCAGCTACTCATTCAGCCACTTTGACCAAAGAAACCAGTGGCTCCAGAGACAAAGTTGATTGTGTCAGAAGCACAGCTTCCCTGACTGCTGAGAACTGGTGATTGTATTGAATTCACTCTCTTTTCTCTGGTGTTGGGTCTCCGTGCCTGATCAGTTGAGTGGGGCACAATGGGCTCAAATTAACAGTCTTTCTTACATTGGACAAATCTTGAGCCGAGCCAGGCGCTGTGATAGGGCTCGTTAGGAAGATGAGTTTGGTGAAGTTTCTGCCACCGGGAGCTGATGCACTGAGGACGGGCCAACTGCATCCCTCCTTTTATCCACTGGTAACCCTTCAGTGCTCTCTGTAGAGCACCTACTGAGGCCAGAGACATATAACAGTGAGCAGAGCAAAACCCCTGCCTGCATGGAGCTGACACCCAGTGGGAGGAGACACAGTGCCTACCTCAAGGAACTCCAAGCCCAATAGGGAAGATAATCCAAGTCTGACCCAGTGTAAAAAGCTATAGCTGCTGTGGGGAAAAGCTGTGGGAATTCAGAATGGCAAAATAGCCAAGGGGACTGCCTGGAAGAAGGGGCATTTGAGTCAGACTGGAAGGATGGTGGGATTTGGCCAGGCAGAACATCTCCCTGACAAATGCCCACAGCTTGCTCCCTCCCCTCCTTAAACTTTTGCTATTATGTCACCTGGTCACTGAGGCCTCCCCTCACCAGCCATTTGCAAGTGGAACTGCCAGCTGCTTTCACCTTGTGCCACACTCTAGGCTTTCCTTGTGCATCACGTTTGGTCTGTTTTCCCACTCGGAGGGGACAGGAAATGGCAGGTTAGAGTGGTGACCGGGTATGGGCAAAGCCCGGCAAGCTTCCCATTGGCAGGTGACATGGCACTGCCCTGATCATTGAGGGTCTGCTAGGGATGATTTAAGCCTCAAGGAGCCCTGCCTGAGGAAGAAACACTGTCGCCAGGCTGTGCTGGGCAACCACACCCCCGAGAGGATAAGTGGGCTGCCCCAAAGCAATGAAGTCTGCAGCAGGCTCTGAGCTTCCTCTGGCTGGTATCTGACTTGGCCTTGCCCTCTTTTGCGCCTCTTCCCTCCTCCTGACATCACACTGTCCCCCAGAGTCCTCACTCTAATGGCCTCTGATGGGGAAACTCTGACAGATGCGGGGAGAAAGGCCGAGGGTCCCCCATCGGTTCTCCGCTCCTCTTCTACACCCTGTGGGACTCTGTTTCAGTAAAACAATATTATCCATCATATTAACTTAATATTAATGTGAGTGTTGATCGCCTTTGTAGTTTTGTTTGTATTCATTTATTCATTTGTTTGAGGTTTATAGTTATATAAGCATTAAAAGCATGAGAGTATAATTCAAGTCTTGAGGTTGTGGGACAATATGTTTCCTTTTGGGACAAGGGCATACATTACTCGAGTTCACAAAGCTCTGGGCCGAATGTTTTCTGAGTTTTCTGCAGCTCTGACTTGCTGGTCTGGGAGTCAAGACATGCATCCTCTCCCTGGGAGCAGCTCTGTACCCTTCTGCACCTGCCTCCCGTCCCCGATGCCTTGCGAGCCTCAGCCGCTTCGTCTGTAAATGGAGACGAGTGAAGGAGAGGCAGAGCCCACAGATCTCAAGCTCTTCCTTGTCCTAGCATCTTAGGGTTTGTTGTAAGCCTCTTCAAAACCCCAGAGCACAACAGTGGGGAAAAGTGAGACATTCACCTGTGAGAAAGAAAGCTCCGCTGCATACCTGACCTCCGCCACAGGCAGGCAAAGCTCTCTCCCAGGCAGGGCCTTGATGGAACACACTGGAATACGGACGCGAGAGCAGCCAGGGTGCCACTGTGAGTGAGCAGCTCATTAGGGCGCTGCTCCCCGGGACCTACTCCTCAACAGCCTAACGAGACTCGGCTAGGCCAGTGACCCCTGGTAGCTGTTACCGCTCCCCACAGACGTGCTCTGTGGCTAGATGTGAAACCAGAGTGTGCTAACTTCTTCATCTTCTTCTTTTTCTTTAAGGAAAACAACTTCCAATTCCCCAAGGAGCACATTCCTTCATTGTGAAGTCTTCTCTACTCATCTCTCCCGTTCCCTCAGAAGAGAAAAGAAACAAAAAAGCCTTGGCTGCTTCCTCAGTGTAGGCTCCTCAGGAAAAGAAAAAAAAAAAGAAAGAAAGAAAAATAAAAAAGAAAAAACTATTTTTGTAGCTGTCTGAAAAAGTCCCAGCTGATGACAGCAGCCAGAGAACATGAGGGGGCAGAACAGAGCTGACGCAATGCACATTTATTAGCAGTGAGGAAAGTTAATAGGCCACAAGCTCAAGGGCAGCTCCACTGATCTGGAAGCCCCAGGGACAGCTATAGACCTGGTGGTCTCCAGGCTGAGTCCTCAAGACACCTCGTGGGTTGCAATTCCAGATCAGCACAGCTGGAGGGAGGCTTGGAGATCGTGTAGTGTCCAGAGGACAAATGCTCTTTATCACGCATGCCAAATCTAATTGATTGATAAAGGCTGCCTGAAGCCCTGTGTTGAAAAAGATCCCGAGGCTGCACCTGGGTCCCTTGGGAATGAGTGCTATAATTGATTAGCAAGGTCTGCCGTGGATGAAAGAGGAGAGGCAGTGTTCGCCCCATGTGTTTGCTGCTCCTGGTCTAGTCCAACCCTCCCATTTTATTTCTGGGGGAGATATCTCCAAAGCCCATTGTTGGCAGGGTTTTTCCCAGACTTCTCAGGAATCTGACTACTGTTGGTAAGTGGCAGGTGGCCTGAATGTCTCCTGAGGACTAAAAATGTCAGATTGAAAGACTGTCTCCAAGAAGCCCAAGTATCTACTGGATTTGGTTAATTTGGTCAGTTGTCCGTTTCCTGGAAGTAATTGGTAAAATCAGTTGTCTCATGGAATTAACTCAGTTCAACCAGCGTAGGTGATGTGGCAGGCCCAGGGAAGCCCCATGCCAGTGTCTTCCTAACACTAGTTGTCAGTTTGGTCAAAAAGAATCCGTGGGGGAGGCTAACCAACTATTTGGGCTCAGTACAATAAAATCCCCATGTGTCAGTGGAGGGTTCTAATCAGGCAGATCACTGCCCATCCGATTTCTGCCTGACAAGCACGGGTCTAGCTGGTCTAACTATCCTGACCAGCACTCGCCTCCCTCACCCCGTCTCCTCCCGACCTCCCAGCCTGGCTCCTTCCTTTGTCCTCTCTTGAGCCTGGGACAGACCCAGCTTCTGCTGGCAGAGAATCCTTCTGCAGCAGGCTGGACACCTGGGTGGGGGGTGGTTGGGGAAACAGGCCCTTACCTGAGGGCTAAGTGAAAAGTGATGGTGGACAGAGCTCAGGCCTTGGATTGCGACAGCCCTGAGTTGAACCTGGCTCACCACTTACAAGCTGGGCGTTTGGCTGAGTTCCCTGATCTCTCTCGGCCTCAGTTTCCTTGTTTGCAAAGTCAGAATAGAAAGATTAACGACCCTCATGGGTGATCATGAGGATTAAAGGAGATCACCAAGGTAAACGGTTTAGCACGGGGCCGAGCATATGGCGGCTACTAATAGTATCTTGACCATTTCTTCTTCCCCTCCGGTGCAATATTACATGTGCTTTGAGGCTCAGATCCTACCACACCTCCTCTGAGAAGCCCTTTCTGAACACCCTAAGCCCATTTGTGCACCCTGCCCTGGGGAACTCCCAGGCTCCCCTGCCTGTGTTCTATACTGAGAGCTTTGTTTCTCCAAAGAGCCCACGAGTCACTGGGGGCTGGGGTGGCTTGAAGCTTTGGCTGAGGACACCGGTGCTGAATGAAGTGGCTGCACAAGATCCTGGCACCCTCCCCTCCCTTATCCCCCCAGTTCCCCTGATCTTCCAACTCCCTGTCTAGTTCGTTCCTAATGCTTCTGTCTCCACGTCTCCTGGGCTCTGTTTGCATGAGGGAAAAAAGTCTACACACACACACACACACACACACACACACACAGCCCAGAAAGCATCCAGTTGCTCCTGGGCGGGCTGCCAGCAATTGAGTGACCTGCAGCTTCCTCCCCAAATCACATTCCACTGGCACGGATCTTGCCCCGCCTGACGCCAGCCTCCGAACTCGCCCCCAGAGCAAACATTTCCAGTTGGCAGCTCAGCCTTGTTTTTCTGAGGCCCTGATTCAGGCTCCCTTGTAGAAAACAGAAAACAAAATGCATGGGACCAAAAATGAAATGAAATAAATTTTTAAAGGAAGGGGGTGAGGAGTAAGGCATTTTCTCCAAGGCACATGGAAAAATAGAAGCTTCAGGATGTGCAAAGAGCTTTTAAGACTCAGACACACATGCTTAGAGCCCCTCCTCGCCTGCTGGCTGAGAGGCTGTGATCAATTCATTCAGGCTGCCGCCTCCTGCTAAAAGACTTACTCTGTTCTCATTCACAGCTGCGAGGGGAAGACCAGGGAGCAGGGTAGGGGGCGGCTGCGGATCTGAAAGGAGAGGGTGGTCAGGGTTACAGGACCGATGTTTGTTCCAAAGGGGAAATTAGAGGAAGAAAAACAAACATGGCCAGCCGGATTTGAACCCCAGTGCGTGAGGCGTCCGGGCGATGGACAGGGTGTGTGTGTGCGTGTGCTGGCGTGTGCACATGCCTGTGGGCGCCGCTGTGTTTGCCTTCTCAAAATAAGAGCTGCTCAGTGGAAAGATGTCATAACCCAGGCTCGGGCGGCAGGGGGACGGGCCAGCCAGGGAGGGCCAAGGCTGGCGCCCAGGCCTGCCCAGGGGTCAGGCAAAGGCCAGGTGTCAGAACAGGGGAGCTCAGCCACAGCCTTAGTCAAGGTTCGCCCCCAGCTGGGCGCTTCATCCCTGGGGAAGAGGGGAAGAGGTGGACGGAGGACAGTTACTGAGGAAGGATGGGCTCAGGCCTGGGATATGGGTGCTCATCTCAGCAGGGGAGGGCCATGGAGCCCAGAGATGGGGCCCGGGAAAGGTCTGTGGGGAGGAAGGGGCTAGGTGAGGTGGGAGGGTGGGGAGGAGCACAGAGAAGTGGTTAGCAGACTCCGAGTGAGGGCAGGCGGCCACAAATCTAGCAGAGCCACAGAGCTGATCTTTGGGGCTGCAAAGAACCTCCCGCCCAGGAACAAGGGTGCTGGGAGGTAGCACAGGGTGATGCGGGGAGAGAAGCATCCAAGGACCAAGGGCACTCAGGACCTGAGCTGAGACGTAGGGTCCTAGGCCCAGCAGAGTCCCAGAAGTATTGTAAAGCATCAGGGGCCAGGAGTGAGTGGACGGTCACACAAGATGCTGGGCAGGTCAGAACAGCTTGGGAAGCCATGAGAGAGGGCAACAGCAAGCAGCACAGGGCTCGCACTGGGCACCACAGGGCTGGGTCCCTTCTCCACGGTGCCAGCTTCCCCTGCAAGGAAGAGCCTGGCACCTTAAAGGGACCTGGTAGAGGTCCCAGGGGTGAGGGGCCCCATGCAGCTTGCAGTGTCTGTAGGTGCTAAGGATGGTCAAGGGCTCTGGAGCAGGAAGTCACACAGGCCAAGAGGGAAGATCTGTGTTCCCCAGAGAGTGGTGGCAAAACCACCTGTGTCCAAAACAGCTGTGTTGCGTGATGAAATGTACCTCTCTGGCATTCTTTCTACCTGTTGTATCAGACTCCAACTGATTGGGCCGTTAAGGAGCTGAACTGCAGATAGCCAGCCCAAGGGAGCCTGCTGCACGTTCGCATTGGCGAATCCCTGCCCTAGACGGTGTTGCCAAGTTCTGTGACCCTCCCTGCTCCTCTTCTCTGGCTGCACCCCTGTCTCCCAGACCTTAGGAACCACAGGGCTCTCTACTTTTCATCTGTCACGATCTTCAAGGAAAGTAGTTAACAAATCTTTTCCAGGGGTATTTTGACTTTGGTTCAGGACATTTGTAAACCCAAACAAATGAGTCTCTAATGGTGGAAATTCAGCCTGGAGAAAGCCACAGGGAGAATTTTGAGGAGTACACGGGGAGTTTTCCAACCAACTCTCAAATCCACTCTATCATGGGGACACCCCAAGGCAGCTTTAAAAAAATTCTTTCCCTTTATTTATCAGTTCTCAGAATAGTGAATTGGTTCTCTAGGCATCCTCCAAACGTCTGTTTTAATAATCATTTTTAATTCATGGATGTTTATAATATTTGACGTGTCTCAATTCATTGCAGGGTATTTGCTTATTTGTTTTGTTTTTGAGGCACAAATAATCCCATTTCGTGCAGTGGGAGCTCCTTCAAGTTGGCACCTGAGTCCTTTTGCCATGACCCCAGTGGTGTTTGACAGCTTGCTTTCTGGTACAAGATGTTCTGGGCTCATCCCAGATATTTGCTGCTCCAGACCTGGAAACAGGCAATCCTTCAAGAAGCCTTTGTTCCCTTCCGTGAGAAAAGAGATTTAGAGACCACAATTTGGGCACTGTATGTGCTCATTCAAAGACAGCTTATTTTCTTTCAGTTTCTCAGTCTGCTCCGAGAGCTTGAGTCTGGGTCTGAGGACATCTGAAGGATAGTGTATCCTGCCACATTAAGTGTGGTTCTCCTGGATCCCAAGAAGTCTCTTCCTTGGAGGTAAGCTCTGCCCTCCTCACTTTTTCTCTCCTCCTCAAAGATTAACCTCAGTCCCCAGGGCTATTCCATCAGCCCCAAAGGCCTCCTCTCCAGGTCTCTTGAGTATATACTTTAATGCGAGGAGCATCAAGCTAAGGATTAGACCTCCAGGGAGTTGCTCACCTCTCTGTGCCATGGTCTCTTTATCTGCAAAGTGAGCTTCAAAGTATTTTAAATGAGATAATTCAGGCAAAGTTCTTAGCTAAATGCTTGGCAAACAGTAAGCCCTAGAAAACCATATACCGGGTATTGGTACCTGCCAGGAGAACCTACAAATTCTCCATGTGTACAAATGGAATTTCTGACAGTCTCCTCTGATATTCCCAAGGGAGGAAGGCCTGTAGATCCCTCCCTGCTCCTTGCAATAAAACAGAGACACAAAGGTAATTTGTGCTGGCATTAGGACTTTGGAGGGGGGGAATCCTCAGTTGGGAAAGGAGCATTCAAAGGAAGTCGAAAGTCTAAGGAGGGATGTCTTAAGTTGCAAGAAATACGTACGTGTGCACAGAGGCGGTGGGCACTACAAGCACGTGTGGGGCAGTAAGACTGAGAGGGACCACGTCTGAGTACAAACCAGGATCACAGTATGGCGAAGGCCAGTGGAATTCTGACCTGTAGGATCTGAGGCAGCTCTAGGGACCAACTCACCTCTCCGCAGCAATCAATAAGGCTGGTCACAAATATTCCCGTTTCTCCTTCTTCCATGCACACAGTAGCGTCGCACTCTTCTACCTTTAAAATTAGGCATGGCCGTGAAGCTTGCTTTAGCCAATAAATTGTAAGCAAAAGAGATGTGTGTCCCCTCTAGACAGAAGCCTTAAGAGCCAATGTGCAATTGGCTGAATTTCCTTCCCCTGACTCTGCAATCACGGGAGCAACTGTCAAGCTGGAGCCTCTGTCGGCCTGAGTTCTCACGTGACCACAATGCACAGAGCCCTCCCTGCTGACCTGTGATGAACAGGTAGTGTGTGGTCAAGAAGAAACTCCTGTTGGGCTAAGCCACTGGGATTTGTGGTTGTTCCCACGGCAGAGCCTAATTGCTCTCCATCTCTTTCTCAGGGTTCACTTCCTCTCCCAAGTCTGCTTCTTTCTGTGAATCAACTCCATCCTCTTCTCACTGCTGAGTTCATTACCCCCCCTGGACTCTAGGATAGTTCTTCTTTTCTTGTAGCCTCCACTTGCTCCTCATCTCTGCTCCCATGTAACTTGACATTTTACCGTAGCCTTATCTCTGCTTTGTGGCTCTGCCTGTAACTGCTTCATTCTTCAAGATTTCTTAGTTCAGAGAGACAGAGAAAGACTCCAACTGCCCCAGCACCTGTCTTCATGCCAAGTCACACATCAGTTGTTGCCCAGCCTCTAAACTGGCTCTCTGAGCTAGATACAAACCCTCGGCCCAAATGGCTATGGAGGAAGGGGACAAGTAAAGGGATACTATTATAACACAAAACATGGCACCTGCTGAGGGTGTGGGTGCGGCATGGCCACCTGGAAGGGGCTATCGGCAGGCAGGAGAGAGGGAAGGATGTTTGCGTATAAGCATTAAATCATGCTAACCTTCCACCTACCAGATACTAAACATCTGGCTGAAACAAACACTTTGACAGAACATCTGGATATGCACTCTGCACAGTGTGAAGCAGCTGGATCCTTGGCAGCATCTGTGTGAGTAACTGATGTGGGGTCTCCTCTGTGTGTTTAACATCACATTTGTGCTTTCCTTTGCCTGTAACAGAAAACCAGGCTCAAACTGGTTTACATTTTAAAAGGGAAATTCTTAGTTCACTGAGCTGAAAAATCCAGAGATGAGGCTGCTTCAGGTAGGTGTTAATCTAGCAGCTGAACAACATTACCAAGGACCCAGTTTCTTTGTTTCCTGTTGTCACCTTTATCCCCAAACTAGCTCCCCTTCCCCTTAGAGGTCTTGTGAAGGCTGCCAGAAGTCTCATGGTTACACTTACTCACATCAGAGAGGTGGGATCATACTTGTCATGGTATTCCCAGCAGAGCTTGATATCCACTCTGACACAACAGGGCTGGGTCACATGCCACAACTGATCCAATCGCTGCGACCCAAGGATAGTGGAATGTTTGATTGGCTTAGTCACATGGTCCACCTTGGAACCGGAGTTGGAGCCAGCTCCTTCAAAACTGCATGGATCCCCAAGTATAAGCCAGAGAACGCTGGAAAGAAGGAAAGGGAGGGGCATGCATGTATGTTACTGCTGGACACTGGGGTGAAGCAAGTGAGGAGCCCAGGGCACAGAATTTAAGAAGATGTTCCTCTCAGAGCCATGTGTGGACCCTGCACTTTCATACCCCTGACAGTGAGCATCTCCTTAAATTCTGTACCCTAGACATGTCATTTGCCTCACCCTAGAGCTAGTTCTGGCCGCACAACAGATTACGCCAAAACTTGGTGGCTTCAAACAACACACATTAATTATCTCACAGTTTCTGTGGGTCAGGAATTTGAGAGCGGTTTAGCTGGGGCTCTGAATTGGGGTCTCTCATGAAGTTATTAATCAAGATGTCAGGCAGGGCTGCAGTCATCTGAAGGCTTGAATAGGGCTGGAAGACCCACTTTCTGAATGGCTCCCTCACATGGCTCTTGGCAGAAGGTCTTAGCTTCTCCCTGTGAGGTATCCTCACAGGGCTACTGGAGCTTCCTGTGGCATGGTGGCTAACCTCCCCCAGAGCAAGTGATCCAAGAGAGAACAAGGTGATCGTGACCTTGCCTTTGAGGTCTCAAAGTTCACCCACCATCACTTTGCTACTTTCTGTTCATCAGAAACAAGTCACTATGTCCAGCCCACACTCAAGAGAGGAGGAATTAGCTGCCACCTTTGTAGAAAGGAGTGAAAGAATTTGCGGACATATTTAAAGGCGCCACATGGGGCAGTGACAAGATGACTGATCACTAAAGGTGCCCTGAATTATGACTCCCTTACTTCCCATTATCTAAGACGGAGATGACATATGCTTTATCTCGTGTGCCAACTTTGTTTGATTGGTAACAACTGTCTGAGAAAGAAAGTCATGATTGATTATTAATGTCTGCCCTTGGCCAAACCAACAGCCATTGCTCCCTATTTCTTTGACAACAGACTTTGTCTTTGTTCAGGATCCAGCCACAGTGTGCTCAGAGAAGGTGGGACCCAGATAATGAATTCTGATTGGCCTAGACTATCCCTCCCCTAGGAAGGGGTAATTTCATTTGCTCTTGCTGGTGATTGGTTTAAGAATAGAGATGTGACCCAGTCTGGCCAAGATAAGGAGAATTCTGGTGAAGAGGTTCTGGGAAAGGTTTTCCTCCCAGATAAAATGATACTTCCTTTGAAAGCAATTTTAGGAGGACATGAAGCTTGGAGGTTTGGCTGCCACCTTACAACCAAAAGGAAAAGAGAATTTCTGGAAGCTGGATCCAGAGCCCAGACATCATGGAGCTATTGAATTCGCTGATCCTAGAACTGTCTCCCCTGGACTTCTTATTTTGAGCAATAATAAATGCTCTTGTTAAACACTGTAGCTGGCTTTTCTGTTATATGTGGCCCAACAGGACCTGACTGATATGTGAGATGGCCTACATGTTTTATGTACCCTCCCACACTTTGAAGAAAACCAAACAAGTTCCCTTCTTGTATCCTGAAGGAATATGACTCAATATGACTTAACACATCCTTCTTCATGAACACCGGGCTCACTCTGCAGCCTCTTCTTGGCTAAACAGATTAATAAAACCCTGCTCTCTGGCTTCTTTTCTTTTGTTAGATGCAGATCTCTTCCCAAAAACCCTCACCGGGGAATCCATATCCCACTTCAGATCTGGGACACAGTAGCAGGTTCATTGATCTCTAGAGAAGCAGAAGAGCTCTTGGCCTCCAAGGAATGCATCTGTGACAGACCCTTAGACCTCATCACCCTGAGGTGGGGGGCCAGGTGTGCTGGGAGGTCAGGTCCAGCAAGGATGCGAGCTGCTCCAGAGGGTCTCCCCTCCTTCCCTTCCTGTTCCCTCTCCTCCTCCTTCTAAGAGTTTCTTTTCCTATTTTTCTCTGCTCCAATATCTGTTGTCTCCTTTCTCATTGAGATTTTTATTCTGGACACCTGGATGCTCAGAGCAAAGACTACATTTCCCAGCCTCCCTTGCAGCTAGCTGTAGCTATGGGAAGTACATGCTGGCCAAAGAGGCGGGGGAAGCAGTGTGTCAGCTCCCACTCGGGCCCTAAAGTAGGGTAGGATTTCCCTCCCTCCATCCTGCTGTTTGAAATAAGCTATTATGTTTGAAGGGCAGGCATTTAGGTCATGAGGATAAGGGTGACATCCTAGAAATGCTGGAAAGAGAAGGAGCCTGGGTTCCCACACCAGCTGTGGGCCTCCTACCTATGACTGTTATGTAAAGTGAATCTTCCATCTCGTTGTAGCCACTGCTATTTTGGGGTCTGTGTTACCTATAGCCCAACCCTTTCTCCCATCTGTCTTCCTTTTCTTTCTCCTTCTCTCCCCTCTGGGGTTGTTCTCTTCCTTCTCCCTCTCCTCCTTCCCCTTACCCCTTTTCTTCCCAATCTTCAAATCTTCTCGCCTTCCCTTTCTCTCTTCTCTCCAACCCACTGGCCCCTTCCAAGGTGGCTGGTGATGGGAGCAGACAGCCAAGGGCACAGGTAGCCTTCCTGCTCCTCAGTCCCTGTGAGCATGTGCTTGTCCCAATGGCCCTGACCTGCTGGGAATTTGTTCCCACCCAGAGGACACCTGTGTCCAGCTCTGTGTTCTGAGGGTGGCCTGCTCCCAAGGAGGGAACAGAGAGCCATCCAGGGTGCCAGCCCCAGGCAGCCTGATGCCCAGTGTCCAACTCCCATATCTTGATTCTGCAATGACCGCTGTGATGCCTGGAATTGGATGCTTGTCTGGGCTGGAGCCCATCTGGCTGTGCCCTCTGGCTTCCCCAGAAGGGGATGCTCTTAGATGTCAGGGAAGCCGAAGCCAGCCTAAGCCAGGAGCTGGCCACGTCTCACTTTTATTCTTCAGCCTCAGATCCAAAATTTGCCCAGGGCATGGTGGGGGCAGGAGAAAAGGGGCTGAAGAGGGTTCTCTCACCAGGGAGACTCCATGAAAACCCTGCGGAGACTCCTGTGACTTCGCTCCCAGCCCTGCCCTCTGAGCCCCAATGCCAGCCTTCTGTCCCTGCTCAGCCCTTGCAGGCAACAGATGGTGCCTTGAAGACGACTCCTGGGACAGGGCCCAGGTTCCAATGTCAGCTGTGGCTGGGCACTCCTCTTTCATCCTCCGGCATGCGGCTGGGGTAGTCCCAGCTCTTCACCCGGCTAAGATGGGCTCAGGCGGGTGGGAGGGCTGGCTGCAAGAGGCCACATGCAGGGCTTTAGCAGCCCTTGGGAGCAGAGGCCTGGCTGGGAAAGGAGAGATCGCTGAGGTCCCAGGGTGGGTAGAAGAGCCCGGCACAGCCCCACTTGCAGCCAGTGACATGAGTGCAGGACCTCCGCTGGGCTCGAGTCACAGGAAATGAATGGAGGGCATTTGCCTCCAGACTGCTCTGCAGGTGGTGTAGCCACCCAGAAGGCCTGTCCCTGGGCCACCCCTTGGTTCCAGATCCCCACGCAGGGCCAGCCCTTGACAAGAAGCCAGGCTGGGAACAGCTTCACCAGATCGCTTACTGCCTGTGCAGTGTCGTGGCGGTGTGATGTCACGTCAGAATTCTCGAAACACTTTCCATCTGGAGTCAACACCATCCCTGCAGCTGCTCCGAGGGCCATGTGCCCCATCACCAGCCATGGGGTGGGATCAAGTGTCCGTCCTTCTGGAAGCCAAGCTTAGGGCAGGCTTAGGAAGAACAAAGTCAAAGGCAGCATTTTTGCAAAGAATGAACTCAAAGGGAGCTGCTGTGGGGACAAGGAAGCACCGTGGGGAGGAAGTGCAGAAGCTTTGAGCCCCAAGGGAGCCCAGGGCTGGGCCAGGACTGCTGGGAAGTGTGTTAAAGAGGAAGCCAGAGACTAAGGAGAGAGAGATGAACACAGACAGGTGTCTCCTCTCTCTCTCTCTCTCTCTCTTTCTCTCTCTCTCTCTCTCCCCCCCTGTCTCACACACATACACACACACACACACCTTTTGTACCCCATACCACCCTCTATGTGCTGTGCACTTCCAAATCCCTGTGCTTTGCTCTGCCCTCTGTCCACCTGGATAATTCCTTTCAACCTTCAGAGGACAGCTCAAATGTCACCTCCTCAGTGAAACTTTTCCCGCTGGCCCCACCCTCTGCCCTGCCCCCACGGCAGATTCATTAGCCCTCCTCAGGCTCCATAGGCCCTGTCACCCCACCAAGCTCACACGCTGTGCCAGCAGATGGTCTCACAGCCCACACGTCCATCAAGTCCCCTACCAGGAGGGCCTCCAGGGCAGGCTGAGGCGGCCGGGTAGAGTTTAGGCCTGACTTGGTTCTCCATAGACACGTGGTCACCAGGGCTGCCCTTGGGGGTTCACACACAGGCACAAGGACACTGGTGACTTGTTTGCTTCATACGAAACACACGGTTGGGGCTCAAACAGTTACTGATTGAATATACTTACATAGGCCTTTATCACAGACCCACACTCTTCCCTCCCAATCCGCAAAGGTCTCTCTCCCTCTCTGTCTTCACAGTCTTCGAGTTATTATATTTAGGGGGTTGGCCTTCAGTATGGGAGGAAAGATGCAAAAAGAAAAAAAAAAGGCAATCTGGTTTCGCGGGAACAAATGAAACCAAAGCTGTTCGGATGTTTCCCCCACCCAGGAAGCCAAATGAGAAAGAGAGAGACCCAGAGCTGAGAGCCAGGGAGCTGGGAGCAGGGCCTGTCTGCGCCACCCTGGGCCATGGTGCCAGGCAAGGCACTTAACCAGTCCCAGCCTGGATTTCCTCCTTGCCCCAATGAGAATATCTATGGTAATAATATTCACAGAGCTGTTGTAAGAAACAAATGAAATGACAGGTGACAAAGTGCTTGGCAAGAAAATGCAGCCACCAATGGAATGGTCTCATGAAACCAGTCTCTCATTTCTCTCATTTCCAGTTCTAGAAAACTGGTGTCAGTTACAAAGGCCTTGAGGAACTCCATGAAATCGTCAACCATTAGAGTGAGAATTCATGAATGTTCTGGAGATGACAATGTCAAAGTAGGGAAACAAGACCATGTTGATGAGATCATATTTTAGAAAGATCTCTAATTCTCAACGTTTAAGATTTCAAATCTATCAAGAGCGGCCCTTATTTAACAGGAATGTTTCAATTAACTGGGACTCCGGTCTCTGAACATTCCAGATGACCAGAAAGAATTCTCGCTGGGAAACCCAGGGCCAACTCACAAGCATGACTTCATCCGGGCTCCCCACTATTGCATGACGGGCACACAAAGCCAAGGACAAATATCACATATCTTCAGGGAGAACCAATTTTACTCTGAAGTTTTTCTTTTTTTTTTTTGAAGATGAAAATTACCAAGAAGAGTCCTCTTCATTCTAAAATTTGCATTTTTTTCATATTTTAAGACTTCTAAAATCTGAATGCATTGATGTGTTTGTTTAATGTGGCCATGTTTCTTGCTCCTCAAAAAACAATATTAAGTAGCCTTAAATCCATGGTGCTTCCTACAATTTTGACAGCACCTTAGAACAGAAAATAAACCAGCCATGTAACTCACTTTAAATGAAACTGCAAATCATTAAAAACATTGCTTTTATACTAAAACTTCCCAGGATGCACTAAAAAGTAGAGGGCCAAATGCATGTGAACTTTTAAGAAAAAGAATGAGAGATCAAAAAAATGTTTTGGTTGTGGGGGGGTGGCCACTGTATGCTAAGCCCCTGGGTCCCTCCACTCTCCCTCACCCTCGGTCGCGCTGCAGGGAACAAGTCTGAGGACAGCTGCCTAATACCACCAACTGGAAATTCCCACCAGAGGGAAATTCTCTGGGAATAAAATTAAAAGTCGGCAAGGCAAGGGTGTCCCATGCAGCAAAGGAGCCTCACGGCCGCAGGCACACCTGTGTCCACAATGCCTGTGGGGTGGGCACGACCGAAGGCTGCTGGGCTGCAGGGGGCAAACAGAGCTGCAGCAGGGCCCCCACTTCCCTATCCAACCCCATTCTCTTCTGGGCTGATGTTGGAGGAGGGCAGAGCTCCAGGGACCACACAGGTTGTCAGCCATGAATGAGCCCAGACAGTCAAGGAGTTACCGCACCCAACCAGGCCCAGGAGGAGAGGTATGTGGCCGGGAGGAGACCCGGAATCGCACTGGAGGAATCCTGGCTGGGATGAGCCTGAGAGCCTGAGCCCATGTCCTCGGAGAAGAAAGCAGCTAGGCCGGTCCAAGTTCTCCTGGGCCCAGCCCAGAGTGGGTAGGCAAGGCTGGCTCTCTCCCGCACTGGCTTTGTCAGGTCCTGGAGCCCACTGCCCTTGACACTGGATCTCAGAACAACCTCCTAACTCCAACCCCACCTCCACCATCTCTCACCAGCTTCCTGAGCCCAGGTTGGGCCGGCTTCAGCTATCCCAACTCAACACCCGTCCCAGGATTTGGAGAGACTAATTCCATGATTTCCAGAACATTTGACGTTCTCTCATCATCTAACATTTTTCAACCTGGGACCTTTTACCCAACATCCTTCTAGGCCAGAATTCTCAGCCTTTCTCCCTGCCTCAGGTCACACGAAAGATGGCACCTGCAGACAGGCACACACCCTTGGGCCACCTGAGAGCCAAAGCCCTGGTTTATAATTCCACCCTTCTTCTCCCACTTTGGGCTGTCTCCGAATCTCAAACATTCCGTTCGTTATTGCACTTTGCACAATGTACCTCTGATGTTTATTTAGGTGCCAGTCTCCCTTGAGGGAGTGTTTTGTTTTGTTTTTTAAAGTCTCTGTGGCCCCAGCACCCAGCTCAGCATCTAACACACTGTCTACAGGAAGTGTATGTCCCTGAGCCCTTTTCGCTGGCCAAGATCAGACCTGTTAGAGGAAGATGGAAAAAGGGCTCTGTGGGCAGGATTACGAAATGACAGGGATGACGTGAGGGGCTTTTGAAACCCTGGGAAGGAGCATACCCACGTGAATGACAGCCCCTTGCTATTCTTGGCCACCAGAGGTTCAGGTTTTGACTGAGGACAGCTGCCCAGAGCTGGCAGTCAGCTGGGGACAGAGCAGCCCCGCCAGCGCAGGCCTCTGCTGCCCCCTCGTGGTCCTTGGGGCCTCAGCTGAGCGGGGTCTCCAAGAGTCCCAGCTTCTGCTCCCCGGGCAATTTCTCAACCACAAACCTGAAAACAGATTTCCACCTCACACATGCCCAGGAAGTTCCTCTGCAACATGGCCCCGGGCAAAGCTAAGAGTGGGGCCTCCGGATTTTTCAATTCACAGCTTTGCAGTTTAACCCACAGTGTCATCTTCAGTGACCTCCTTCACAGTGCTAAGCCTCAGTTTTCTCATCTGTAAAATGGGGATGTTAATATGGATCCTACCTCTTATGGGCTTTGTGTAGATTAAAGGAGACAATGCATGAAAATCATTTAGCACATAGTAAAGATCCAAAGCTATTATTGTAACAAAGGAAATCTTTGTGACCTTCTATTTCCTCTCTCTGCCACTAGGATTCCCCCACCTGAACATGATTTTTGGGATTGGGGGGTGGGGATGGACAGGGTTTGAGTGACATCTCTTGTGCACCATTTCTACCCTCAGGATCTGGGGACACAGAGGACAAATTTTTCTGCACCACTTCCCCTTCCTGTTTTCCCATATTTTTTCTTTTCTTTACCCTTGTTCTCATCAAAATTTTTCAAATTTATTATAAATTTAAAAGTAAATATGTTTATTGCAGAAAATTTGTAATATGTAGGAAAATATAAAGAAGAAAGTCAAAACTGTCTGTAACACATTCAATCATTCAGCAGATAGTTAGATTCTGGGAACAGAACAGTGGACAAGAGACCCCATTTAAACCCCCCAGAAATCATGCTGAGGTGGGGGAATCCCACTACCCCAAGACGACTGCTTAGTTTGATATGCTTCCCTCAAGTTTTTTTCCTAACTATATCTTTTTTTTTTTTTTTTGAGACAGAGTCTTGCTCTGTTGCCCAAGCGAGAGTGCAATGGCTTCAGCTTAGCTCACAGCAACATCAAACTCCTGGGCTCAAGCAATCCTTCTGCCTCAACCTCCCAAATAACTGGGCCTACAGGTGTGTGCCACCACGCCCATCTAATTTTTTCTATTTTTAGTTGTCCAGCTAATTTCTTTCTATCTTTAGTAGAGATGGGGTCTCACTCTTGCTGAGGTTGGTCTTGAACTCCTGACCTCAAGCAATCCTCCTGCGTTGGCCTCCCAGAATGCTAGGATTACAGGCCTCAGCCCAGCCTCCTAACTATATCTAAACTCATATCTAGTTATTTTTAAACAACACTGAGATCATACTGTCTGTATCTATACAGGTTATCAAAAATATCCTATCACATGTATCATTTTAATGACTGAGTAGTCCAGCATATATAAGGGTAAAATGATCCATTTAACTAGTCTCAGACCATCAGTTATTTGCTTGTTTCCAATGTTTTTGCAATTCAAAATAACACTACTATAAAACTTCTTTAGACAATTTTTCTGATCTACCCTGATTATTTCTCTATGATATTGTCCTAGAAAATGAACCATTAGATCAAATGTAATAAATATTATAAACAAAGCAAAAAACCCACAGAATTCTAATTATAAAGTAATACAAGCATATAGAAAAGTACCAAGAAGAAAACAATGTTCACCTATAATTCCATTAACTCCAGGTAGTCACTGTTGATGTTCTTGCATATATTTTTTTATATTTTTGTCTACACATTAAGGTTTGATAGTCTTCATCTTTTAGTCTGATAGTCTTCATCTTTTAGTTGGAGTCGTACATTTTTCTGTGCACATTTACATAATATTTTTCAAAAATGAGATTTTACTATAAATATTTTGATTCTGTATTCTAATTTTTGATGATATACTGTAAGTGATTTTTCATTTGTATAAATACATTTCTACCACATCATTTTTAATGGTTACATGGTATTCCACTGCAATTATATACTATAATTTTATTAAAGTATTCCTTTATTCTTACACATTTAAGTTGTATACATCTTCTACTATTAGAAACCATGTTGTGATAAATGTTCTTATATGTGCAACTTTTTGAGTTTTTGCATTTTTAAAAGATTACTTGTTCCTCAATTTCTCTAGTTATCCATTTCAACAATAAAATCATGTATACTGACCATCCCATGAATAAATTGTGAATATTACACATTTTTGAAATTTTCCTCTAATCCCTGCCTTGTCTTTATTTCCCTTGAGCTTGTTCTTCTGCCTTTGTTTGGCTTGGTTTTCTGTCTTGGTATTCAGGTAGAGGCTTTCCCCAATCGTTTGCTGATCTTTGAATGTCTTCCTATTGAAGAAGATCATACTAAAAAGCTGATTGGGAACTTCCAGGTTAAGATGTCAGGTTGCGCCCACACATTCAATTTTTCTCCCTTCTAAAACCCTACCAACATTATGGTAAAGAGATTAAGACTATATATATATATGTATACATATATATATATACACACACACATAACCCAAAAGGACAGGGATACCATGAGACGGGACACTGCAACCAAACGCTGGAAGTTGGAAAGCAGATGGACGTGTAGGAATGGATTTAACAGAACCCAGGAACATGATGCAAGCGGTAAGGAAGCTTTCAGCCATCTGGCTGTACACGGCAGACTTCTCAGGAGCTCAGGAACCTGCAGCCCTGGAACATGGAGGGTCAAGGCCAAGAGGATCTGCACTGAGGAGGATGAGAGGAAAGCTGGGGGTGGGCAAACAGCTTCCCAGACCCCTCCCTTCCTCTGCAACAGCCAGCTGCTGCCCTCTCCCGTCCAGCTGAGACCCAAAATGTTTTCCCTAGAAAAGGGGAAATCGAGGGTCTCCTGGGCTGAAGGTCAGCTGGCACAGGCAAGGGTGTGAGCTCCAGAAGGAAAGCTGAATGTTGAGCCCCCACTTGGCTCTTCTTCTCCACCGGGCCCTGGGCGACAGCAGCCAGAACTTCACTTCCAAGGCAAGAGATTAGGAAACCCTGGGGAACCTGAGAAGCCTGTGATGAAAGACCTAAAGCCCTTGACATTGGGCCTTCTTGCAGTAAGTGGCCCAGCATCACCTGCCTTGGCCTTCAAGTTGACAAGCGCCACCCTCAGGCTGAGTTTGGCCCCCACTGTGACTATGAGCAGGAGGCCGGGGCTACCAGACCCCTGCGAGACACCTCTTGCATGGGGCCAGAGGGTCCAACACACAGAGCAAAAGCAGCCCAGGAACAGACAATGTGTGAGACAGGAAAGGACTGTTACTAATGTTAATAATACTAATTTAATGTCAACAGAGACATGAGAAAAGCTATTATATCCATCAAATGGGAACAAGATACTTCTTTCTAAGACTCATTGAGAGAATGTTTATAAGCTTCTAAAAGTGAGGGAAAAAATGATAGCAGCAATGAGAAACTCAACAGAAAGTGTGGAAGACAGAGTTGAGGAAATTTCCTCCAAAGTATAGAGCAAAAAGCAAAAAGCTAGAAAATCAGAGAAACCAGAACAGGAAGTTCAACATTCAAATCACTCTTTCTAGATTCGAAAGAGATGGGGGGGGAGGAGCGGAAAGGAAGGAGCTAATAAAGAAACAACTTAGGAAAAATTACTCAAAACCGAACATACTTTTTCAGATTGAAAGGGCCTGTGTGTGCCCAGAAAAGAAAAAATTGGTAAAAATGGACCCACACCAAGGCACATCACTGTGAGATTTCAGAGCACTGGGGGAAAAGGTGTGGGCCTGTATTGGTCAAGGTTCATGACTGAAGACAACAGAATCGACTCTAAAGGAGAAAGGGATGTATAAAGAATTCTCGGAAATCAATGGACAGGCTTCAGGTGGGCTTCCAGGAAACGCCTATGACCCCGCTGAGAAACTGGGCCAGGGTGGAGCTGGTCCTGCTATCACCCCAAAATCCCAGTGCCCCGGCATCTCCATGTTAGCAACATCACAACCCCAAGCCCACACCTCTGTTTCATAGCTCACTTTTGAATCAAAATTTCAAGCATGAATGACCATAAACCTAAACCTCGTGAATGGCCAGAGAGACTGGAGAATGTAGATTTTTAGATTCTACATAGGGAAGGCAATAGTCGTAATGTGGATAACTATATGGGTGTTCAACAGGTTTGACCGGCCACATATGACAATGTTTCCCCATAGTATTATATGTACTCTATGGCTCTGTCCCCATAGAGTGCATGGGGACATAGAGATATCCGTGACATCTGACACAGTCTGCATTGATCAGGTCCTCCCTCTGAGAATTTGGAATACTGACCTGACTTGGAAGAGAGCTTGCTTTTACCAATGCTCTAGGGCAAGCTTTGCTACTCCAAGTATTGCCTCAGGCCAGGAAAGGCTCCGAAGTGTTTATTTTCAGTCCTCAACCAGGTAAGCACAGAAATTGAGTAAGCTTTTAGAAACTCTTACAGCAGTTTGACAAAATAACTTTATGTCCATTAAACCCAGAAATTAAAAATAGAGTTTGTTTTGTGCATGTCTTTTTAATTTCATTTTTCTAGTAATTTAATTTTACTGCATTTCCAAAAGCATTGGAATATGACATTTAGAATTTTTTAAGACCTGGTCCTTCAACCACAGTGTTTCAGCAGCGCTGATCTGTGGGAAGCCCATGGATCCAGTACTCACCCTCCCAGATCTGGCCTTGTTGGCCCTACGGAGGTTAGTTGGCCCAGCTCTGCCTCAGAAGCCATGAGCTGCTCCAGGCCCTTCCAGTAAATTACCTTAAACTAGCCAGAGGCAGTTCTGATATTTGCCACTAAAAAGACTTTAATTAATGCAACCATTATCCCACTCTGTGGATATGAACGACAAGACTCAGAGATGTTAAGTAACTTGCCCACAACCCAAAACTAGAAACCCACAGAATCCAGGACTGCAACCAAAGTCAGCCTGTCTCTGGGTCTCTGCCTTTCCACTGTGCTTCACTGAAACTTCAGAACAACAGCCACAAGGATTCGGAAGGAGTTTTCAGCATTGGTCAGGCGATGGGGAATTGGTAAAAAGAAAAAGTTTTGGAAGGGAATATTAGCCAGGGTTCTCCTGAGAAACAGAACCAATAGGAGATATATATATATATATATATATAAAAGAAGATTTACTGCAGGAATCGGCTCACATGATTATGGAGGCCAAGAAGTCCAGCCATCTGCTGTCTGCAAGCTGGAGAAACAGGAAAGCCGGTGGTATAAGTCCCGATCTGAATCCTAGTGCCCAAGAACCATCCATCCCTGAGGTATCAATCACTGTATATATTTGATGACACCCAAATTTGTATCTCTGAACCTCCTCTGAACTCCAGATTTGCATAATCCAGTTGCCACACTGGAGCATGTCCAATTCTAAACCTTTCATTCCAAACCTGCTCTAATTTATTTCGCATCCATTTTTCTCCTTAGCCAGTGGGACCACCAGCCACCCACATGCTCGCAAACCTGGGAATCATTCAGACTCTTCTCCTTCCTCCCCTACTCTCTACATACAACTCATCGGAAAGACCTGTCACTCTTATTTCCATGAATTCGTTCACTTCTCTCCGTCTTCACTCTTCTGGCATGCAGCGGTTATTAGTGTGGTCCAGCATTTCTCTTCCTGGGTACATGGCAGGATGGCACTTTCCCACCCCATCTGAAGTTAGGCCTGCCTGTGTGACTTGATTGACCAATAACATATGAGAGGAAGAAACATCTGTCACTTTTGGTGGCCAATACACTTCCCTTTCTCCTGACATGGGTATTATAGAAATCATGTCCAGATGGAGACCCTGTCACCTGGATCCCTGTCAGCTGGATTAAGATGAGCAAAGCACTTCTGCTGACCCATGAAAGAGAAATAAATATTTGTTAAGCCATTAGATGGGGGGGGTGGCTGTTTGTTACTGCAGCACAACCTAGCCCATCCTGCTACATTATTAGAGTGCAAGTCACCCGAACTACTGCAATAGCTTCCTGTTTTTATTCTTCTGTCTCTCCACAGAGCAGTCAGAGTACCCTTTTTAACAATGCAAAGCAGATCCCATCACTCTCCCTAAAACTGTTAGTACTTCCCATTGGACTTGGAAGAAAATCAAAACTTTTCCCCGTGACCTAAAAGGCCCTATGCAGTCTGTCCCCAGCCTGTCTTTCTGACTGGTCTCCCACCCTGTCTCCCTCACTCAGTACAGCCAGTCCTCTTCTACTCCTTGCTATCTCTTCTGCCTCAGGGCTTTTGCATATGCTGTTCCCACTGCCTGGAACACTGTCCTGCACTGTCCACATAGCTGGCACCTCCTCATCCTTCAAGACTCAGTCTAAAGAGCACCTCCTCAGGGAGCCTCCCGCCCTGACCACCCTACCACTGCACCTAGTTCATTTCCTTATTAGCTCTTATCACAAGTTGAAATCGCATTTTTTTCATGTTTATTTACTTGTTTATTCACTAGGTGGTAAGCTCTGTGGGGGCCGTGTCAGTGAATATTTGTTGAGTAGAGGAGTACCTTAGTGAGAAGGCAGTTGCAGAGGGTACCGTGTTAAGCCATGGTCAAGCGTTGCTGGTGATGAGGGGAGTAAATGTCTGCGGCCAATTCAGACTCGCCTGTGGGACGGCTCCCCTCAAGCTACTGCAGCCTAAACGCCTCTCAAGTTTTTCATTCCCCTCAAAAGCTATAGTGCCTCTGAGATACTGGGGGTTCTCCAGAGGGTCCAGCCTGGGCTCTGTCCTTCCCCTCAGCTCCAGCAGCTCACCAGTATCAGCCCAGCCTGGAGCAGGTGCAGCCAGGGGCAAGGAGCGAGCAGCCAGCCCCAGTGGGGAGGCAGCCAGCTGTTGCCGTCATGAGAGCGGCCGGCCAGCTCTCTAGAAATAGCCCAAGGTCAAGGTGGGGTGCTTCCGACCCATACAGACGGCAAAATCTGTGGACACTCTGCTCCCAAATTTTTCTCCCCCATACACAGGGAGCTCTGCCCATGGCCTGGAACTCTCCAATTTCCAGCCGCCCCTCCATGGACACCTCTTCTCATCACCATTCAACAGGGAGCCCCCAGGCTTCCAACTCTCTCCTCCCAACACACTTATGGGGTGGAAAGGGCAGGCATTATCCTCATCTCACAGACAAGGGCTCTGTGGCTCAGGGAGGTTAATGGTCTTTTCCAAGGTTACATGGTGAGTTGACCAATGAACTGGAATTCAAATTTAGAGCGCCATCCCAGGTTCAGTGTCTTACCCAACCGGAACATGCCACACGAGGGATGTGTTTAACAGTCCCACAGCCCTGGCCCTGGCATCTGATCTAATCTACAGGCCACTTGCTCTGGGAGGATCTTTGCCTTGTGGTCCCTGACCCTGTTTCTGGACTCAGGAGAACAGTTCAGCCTCTTAAGCTGCCTTCCTCAGCTGATTTCCCTGGAAGCCAGCTGCCCAAATCCACGGCTCTCATCTTCACCTCTGGTCCTGGTTACCCTGCCTGCTTGCCCAAGCTCCGGCCCTCACTGTTGGCCTGACCACCTGGCCCTCTGCCCCCGGCCCACAGAACACTCCCTCCACTAACAAGGAAGGCTGCAGATCCTGGGGACCCAGCCACGGTTTCATCAGCTGCTTGTTCCAAGGAGGGCTCTCCGTCTCCCTTCTCTGGGAGGTCCCCACAGCCTGGGGAGGAAGGAGCAGGGATACAAACCTGGGGACCAGAAGGACCAGCTGGGAGCAGATACGGGAAGGAAAGCCACCCAATGGCCCTGGATAGGGCAGGCTGTTGGGGAAGAAGAGCCATAGAGGGGGGTGTCTGTCCCTGTGAATAGGGGTGGGCACCTGGTAGGGTTTCTACTAATTAGATTACCACAGACAGTGAAGATAAAGGAATTAGGAGAAAATAAAAGGTGGATTTTTTCTTTTTTTTGAGAAATAGTGTTTGTCTTTAAAGGACACTCAGTAGATACAAGTAAAAGTTGATAGAATGTCCTGGATCAGAGAACCCTCAGAACCTGACCCAAGTTTCCGTGCGCACAGGTGTCGCAGGTGCACCGCAGCGATGGTGCACCTGAACGTGTGTAACATTCTCCGGCAAGTGGGGGCAGGTGTCTCAAGGAGGGAAGGGCATTTTTTCTGATTCTGTTGGGCTAGTGGTAGGACTTCAACTAGGTACTTCTAGGAAGTTTGAAATCAATGCTTTTTCTTCAAAAATTAAAGTATTAATAGTATATGTTCACCTACTCAATTCATGTGCATGGCAGCCCTTTCTTCCTAGAGTGTGGAAAGGATGAAATGAATTAGCATCGATTCTTAATTACAAAAGTCCAAATTCAGATTTTCTCTTCCATGCTGGGCAGGGGGTGGTACTCAAAAACAGTGCTGTCTACAGGACTGATTGATTCCTAGGCCTTATGTTAAGCAATATATGAATTTGGAAATTATATGACAATTCCTATTTTGTATGCCGTAACATGGAAAGTGTTCACAAAATTTTCTTGAGTTGTTTTCTTCACTAGCTACCCTCATGACTCTTCTCCCTGTATTTACATTTTCCAAACCAGCATCTGTTTTTCCCATTTAATCAAGCAGTGGCATTGAAGAACCATTCACATCTAACACTGCAGATTGTTAATAGACATGTTCTGGAAAGAGTGTTCTCAGAGTCTTTAATGTACTCATATGCGCTCAGAATCACCAAAAACAGATATAGCAGGCAAAGTTCCTCTAATGTATTTGCCCACTGGTGAGGTACAGGTCTCCAGTGAGCTGAAAGGAAGCTTTCTATGTAGACCAGGGATTAAAGCATTAAACAAAGGAGTGACTGAGGTGGGTTCAGAACCATGAGGCAGAGGCCAAGTGTTTACACGCTGCCACTGGGGAACCCTATGACACCACCTCATGGTGACTGCTTCCTGCCCAGCAGCGTTTAAAAAAATTTTTTTTTATATATTGTATGTGTGCACATGCATGTGTGCGTGTGTGTGTCTTTATTTTTAATGGACAAATTAAAAACTATATATATTTACAGTGTACAATGTCATATTTTGATAGATGTATACATTATTGGATGAGTAAATCAAACTAATTAACATATCTGTTACCTCATCTCATCATTTGCTGTGGTGAGAACATTTAAGGTCTACTCTCTTGGCAGTTTTCAAGTATATAATACGTTATTATAAACAACAGTCTCCATGCTGGACGATAGAACTCCAGAACTTACTCTCTCACCTACAGTTTCTGGTTTGCATGAAGACTAGCTCCAGAAGTTTCTTGAAGATGACACTGGAAAGTAAACACCAGATAGGTTGGTTTGCTCTCTATTTATAGGAAGTAACATTGAACATCTCTCAGGTGACCCAGCCAACAGCTGCAGTCCGTGGCCTCGTTCTCTGGAATGCCCAAAGCTGAGCCCCTGTGTGTCAACTCATCACCACCGTCACTCATCTCTAGGGCTGGAAACTGCTCCCCAGAATGCCCTTCCTCATGCTCCCAGGTTAGAGTTCATCCATGAGAGGATCTTGCACAGGATTTAGAAGGCACAAGTGAAGCGGAAGCCATTATTCTTAGGGATTTGTAAGAACAGACGCGAGGCTTCATCAGATACAGGTCCATCATAACCGCCTAAAAACTCCCACCTCAAGCCAGTTTCTTCCCTCACACCCCAGGCTTCAGGGGGAGGCCTCCGAGATGCAAAATGGCGTCTCTCTGGCCTAGAGCTCCAGCTTCCACTCAGCCGTCAGCCTCGCTCGGACCTCTCCTTACTCGGGTCCCCCCACACAAACACTGCCCCCAACACTGACCCAAGCTGAGTTTTGCTGCACACCAACACAAACAACGGAATTACCCATCAGACACATGATTCTTAAAAGTTGCTCAGTCCCATTTTTCTACCCCTATTCAGTTATCAGGCCTGCTTCATGAGCTCTTCTAAAACAAAGCCATCTACTCTAGGTTGTAAGAACCGCCAGGCTCCTTGATGTTTCTGTCTTTCCTTTCTCCATCCCCCACCAGTCTCCATAAACAGAAAGGATTAGTAGGGACATTTTCCCACCACCCCAATCTTACCCTTCTTTAGAAGGAAAATGCTGCTATAGCTTCTATTCTTTTCATTTTTCCCACTGTACTACATTTTGTCCTCAAATTGGATATCATTGACTCTGAAAGATTATATTTTAGGGTGGTGTATATATCCAATATCAATTGCTGCATAACAAATTACCCCAAAATTTAGCTGCTTAAAACAATAAACTTTTTTTTCCTTCGTTTCTGTGAGTCAGGCATTGAAGAGTGACTTAGGTGGTTCTGTCTCAGGGATTCTCATGAGGTTACAGTCAAATGTGAGCCAGGACTCCAGTCCTCCAAAGGCTCGGCAGGGACGAGAACATCTGCCTCCAAGATGGCGCCTCACAAGGCGGCTGGTGGGAGGCCTCAGACCTTAACCACGTGGGCTTCTCCAGAAGGCTGCCTGAGTGTCCTCATGAGTGTCGCTGGCTTTCCCCAGAGTGTGTAATGCAAGAGATAAAGCAAGGCAGAAGCTACAAGCTACAATACCATTTATGAACTAGCCTCTGAAGTCTACCGTTACTTCTCCCGTATTCTTATCATTAGAGGTGACTCACTAAGTCTGGCCCAAACCTAAGGAAGGGAAATTAAGTTTTTTAAAGAGAAGAGTATCAAAGAATTTGTGGGTATTGTGGGTATATAAAATCACCAAAATGTGAAAAGAGTACAGTTAAGTCCCTGCTTAACATTGTCAATAGGTCCTTAGAAACTAACTTTAAACAAAATTACATGTAATAAAATCAATTTTTTTCTAATCAATGTTATAATGAAATGATAGTGAACAAAACAACGTTATTTAAGGACCTGCTGTACATTGTTTCGCTTAAAGTCACAATTTCCAAGAACCTGTCAATGATGTTAAGTAAGGACTTACTATACAGATGAGGAATCAAAATACCTATGTTTTAATTCTCCTCCTAAATCCTGGGGGACTTGGGCATATTCCTTCACCCCTCTAGATCTGTGTCCCATCTGAAAAATAAGAGGATTGATTTTGATGACCACTAAGGGCTCATTTTCCAATAGCATGTGTCTCGATGTTCCAGCACTTAAGACCCTAGGCCTTGACCCCAGACCTCAGGCCGTTTCCCCCCTGCCCCCCCAGCAAATCTCACTGGCTCTCAGACCAGGTGTGGTGACATCCATCGGCTCCCCTGGGTGCTCCTCCAGGCCTTACAAGCCCTTCCTCTCCCTAGCCCCGTCCCCCCACGATGCTCAGCACAGCAGCACATTAGAATCACATGTGGAGCATTGAAAACTCCCTGTGCTCAAGCCATACCTAAGTCCATCGGCTTCTCTAGGGATGGGACTAGGCACCAGCAGGTTTTATAGCTCCCCGGGGTTCCAGTGCACAGCCAGGCTGAGAACCACCACTATGACTTGAGTAGCCCCTCACATAGGGAATCTTTTCAGCAAATAAAATAACACTGCATATGACTTAAGTATTGATTTGCTATTTTCCTTTGATGTCTACGCACTTTGCGAGAGATCTTACGTTGGCAAGAGTAGAGGTATTTAATTTACAGTGAATTACATTTGGGATCTGATTTCTCTAGGAGGCCATTTTGCTCAGTATTACTAAAAGAGATATTTAGAGAGGTTTAGGGAAATTTTTCATGGCCAGGACAGAACTTTTTATAGAATGCTTTCCCTTGCTCAGGATTTCTCATCAGGGTATTGTTTCTGTGGGAAAATCGATCCAATTTTTATCTTTTTGACTTACACCACCTTTTCCTAGAATATAACCTGCTATAAGTTTGAACAATGCCTGCATTTTTTTTCTTTTTGCATGTGCATGTGTGGGTGTGAGAAAAGTCAACATTCCCCAAGACAGGGCAAAGCCCAGCGCTGGGAACCATGTAGGGCTTGGAGGTCCTCGGTAAGAAACGCCACTGGAGGGCCCTGGGTGTGGGGCTCGGGTCAGTGCTGGGAGCAGCCAGTTGGGCTCTTCTGATCCGCGCCTCAATGCCTTTCCCCACATGTGCACCACCTCTGTAAGCTACCGTGTGGTGTGGCCAATACTCCAGTTTGCTCAGGACTGAGAGCTTTCCTGGGATGCAGGACATTTAGTGCAAAAACTGGGAAAGTTCCAGAAAACCAGGATAGTTGTGGCTCTTCAGTGGACACCTTCATCTTCACTGCCTGAACAGGCAATAGAGATAGAACAGAGGTGCCCGCCTAAGAGGTGTGGTGGCTTCACCAACAGGAACAGAGGTAGCTACACCACTCCTCTGTGCCCAGGGGCTCCTAGATGCCAGTTCCCAGAGCTCAAGGCCCAGGAACTTGAGCAAGCTCTGCCTCATCAACTTCCATTGGCAATGTCCAAATATCTGAGCACCTGGCATGGAGAAAAAGGGGGTGACCTTTCTTCTGTCCCCAGGCCAGTGATTCGAAGTCCTGAGTGCACATGGGAATCACCTGGGGAGTTTACCTCCCGCCCACAGACATCTTGACTTCACTGGGGTGGGGTGGGGTGTAGATTTACACACATACACACTTCTACCCTTTCCTTGTGGCTTCTTTCTAGGCATGAAATTTCTTTCCTGGACATGACAAATGTGTCACTCCTAAGCCTCTCTAATTCTCTCCTCAAGGTTATGTTGAGCAAAATGGCCTCCTAGAGATAGCAGACTTTTTTGCTATATCCATGGCAATCAGATTATAGATTCTCTTCATGGGAAATCTTAATTTATAGAAGTTCAAACCACTCTTCCCTGTTTGTGAATAAATTGTGCAGCTCATGGGTGCAGATACATGTTTTGTCCCAAATCGAATTCACCTTTCCTCCCAGCTCACCCCAGAACTCTGCTCCTCTGAGCCCCATCTTCAGGAGGTTTCCTTGGCCTTGTCCTCCACTTCTGGTTCTGCCTGATCTCCTGGCTTTTACATCTCCCTTGTTCCTGTAGTCTACCTCTTTGGGATGTTAGAACTGCCCCCTACCCACAGCCACTGAAGAAGAGGAGGGCTCCGGGTTATTCTTGTGGACCTGCCTCACCTGGCTGAGCCCGGCGGACAAGGGGTGGATCCCATACTCTCTCCCTGGAGTCTGGGGCCAGGGCACAGGGTTTCTGGTTAGCTGGCTGCATGCACTGTAAATCTAGATCACACATCTCAGGGCCTGGGATTGCCATATGGGGAAAGATATTTTGTGGCCATGAGCAGCGATGGTTAAACTGAGAGACAAGGTTTGCAGATGGACCACAGGGACAGGCAACCAGGCAGGCCGGTGAGGAAGGCTGAGACAGTGACCCAGAGCCCGACGTTGTTCCCAAAGACTGTTCCCATTCTTGTCCTCCTGGAGGCTCTCATGGATCCTTGTCCTCAACCCCTCTCTAGCTAAGCCAGCATTCACAGATCTCTGTCGCTCGCCACCAATCAACCCCTGAGAGAGTCTCCAACATCCACTGCCCCTCATATGCACCTTCTCAGAACCTAAATCTGGGCCCTTCTTGCTCCAGTGACATCCCCAAGCCCTTCTTTTCCTGCTCTTTTTCAACTTTGAAGAGTGCTGGCACCCACATCCCCTGCGCAGCTGCTCCCCCGGGGAGTTCGAGGAGCGATGGCCTCCTCCCTGACCTGGGCTTCCTTCCCACCGCTGCCACAGCACCCAGAGTCCTCGCCCACTTCCCCGGTTCCAGTTCCCATAGCTAAGCAGAGCCTCTTCAGCACACCTCCCCCGCCTAGAAACATCTTAGGACACAGTTAAGTGGAACGCTTTTGAAAACAGAGTAAACAGTGGTTTCCTCACATTCCTGTCAGCCTTTGTTTTTCAGATTGAAGAGTCTAAACTAGAGCGTTCCCCTGGGCACCCCTGCCTGCATTCCCTGGCTCTAGCCTTGACCTTTGCGGGTTGGGGGTGGGTTGGGGGGTGCTGATCAGGATTGCTGGGCTTGTACAGCAGTGTCAGATTGCCTATTTGGCTTTTAGCATCCACGTGCACTGTCCCCACGTGACCCCACTCTGGCCCTGGAGTGAGCAACGAAGTTGGGTGACAAGCCAAGTCGCTCAGCTCTCAGCCCCAACCCCTAACCACTGTGCAACCCTGCCTCCTCCCAGCCATGGCTCCAGACAGCCTCCCAGGGCGGCTCCCTCCGCTCTGCCCCAATCATCAGGGCCCAATTAGGGCCCAGGGACCTGGCTTCTCTTCTAGGATGTGGCGTGGGCCTCAGGGGAGAGCTAGAACAATGCCCGGCCCCTTATCAACAGCTAATCCCATCCTGGCCGGCTCCTGGACTTCCCTTCTCAGAAAAGCCAACTCTTATTTTAACACATGGTGTGTTCCTTTCTGAGTCACCTCAGCCCTAATTGTGTGCAAACAGAGCAGCGACAATCTCTCCCTGAGGGCACGGCCAAGCTCTTCCAGGGAATAAAGAGCAAACACCTTCAAGTCCTCCAGGAATGGGCCTGGCTTCCTTTTGCTCTTGTCACCAGTTCTTGGTGCCACAAAATGGTGACACTGGAAACAGAGACCCCAGAAATCATCAGCTCCTGCCCCGGAGTTCACGGCTGAGTTCACTGAAGCCCAGAGAGATCCAGGCCTTGCTCAAAGTCACAGCAAGATCAGGACTCCTGGTCCCATCCATTGCTTCAGTAACATACACTTCTCAGAGGACACGAGGGAGCAGGAGGAAAATCCCGGGCAGTTTGTCTTTGTTTGGGTTTGTTTCTATTTACATTTCCATTCTATCCTTGCTCAGAATGGGTGCTTGTCCCACCTCAGGGCTGAGGAGAACCAGGGCCCAGCTCAGCAGCAGGAGGGGTTTCAGGCACCCCAAGAATCAGGGTTGAGTTTGCCCAGAAGGGAGACTATCAGGAACCCACAGGAATCAGAACCTCCAGGTGTCCCCAACCATGACACTTACAACAGAAAGTGCTAAATGGCCAGATAAATGGCTGATAAATAAGATTTGGTATGGGGGAGGAGGAGAGAACATGCCCAGGCACTAGCCCCTTCTGGCGACATCACAGCCCTGGAAACTGAGAATGGGGTCCAGAGTGGCCCCCCAGATCCCCTGACAGTGCTTTGTCACCACCGACCTTGTTCTGTTCTGAGACTCAGTGAGGATTCATATCGAACTCAAAAAGGGTTTGGGGCTAATCCCCAACTAATCCCACCTGCAGTGTCCCACAACTCAGCCCGCCACCCCCGGGCATCGTCAGTCATCAGAACGTGGGCTCTGCAGGCAGACTGCCTGGGTCAGGGCCGGGCGCCACCACTCACTAGCTGGGAGTGGGCAGTCACTCACTCTGTCTGTAAAGTGTGAACAGTGACAGACCCTTCCTGCCAGGGTTGGTTTAAGCATGAAAGTGTTTGGAACACTGCCTGGCATGTGATAGCTTAGCTGTCATTACCATTATCATTGCGTCAAGCACTCAGCAGACGTGAGCTGTTCCTCCAGCCCTGAAGTGCCTCACGCAAGGGCGAGAGTTGTGGAAGCAGGAAACGCTAAGTCCTGTGATCCTCAGGACCATGCTGGCTGCAGCTTTGGGGATGTCTGTGAAATGTAAGAACATATGCCAGAAGCGGTTGGTCATCAGAACATTCCAGAACTGGAACAGAGGGTTTGGTCAGTCTATTGTGTGTTCTACAATTCAGCTAAAATATCTAATGAGAATTTACTGTGTGTATTGCTCAACGTTTGCCCAGATACTTCCCTTCTTTCCACTTACGTGTCGTAATAAAGGTAGAAGTTGGACAGAAGTTTTCATTTGGTAAAGACACCGAAGACCAGAGAGTTTGAGCTCGGGCCCAGGAGGTTCCAAGCTTTTCGTAATCAAACACCTGACATACTTTGCAATGTCTTTTTTAAAAGATTTTTATTTATATATGTTTTATTGTAAGCTTATTTTAGTTTTTAATTTTTCATTTTGAAATAATTTTAGACTTTGAAAACATTGTAAAAGTAGTGCAAAGAATTCTTAAATATCCTTCACTCAGCTTTCCAGCATATTAACATCTTATAAAATCACAGCATAACTATCGTAATTATCGAAGCCAAGACATAAACACTGATACAATACTGTGAACTTATCTCCAGACCTTATTCAAAGGTTTTTGACTGTCCCATGCACATTCTTTTTCTGTTCCGGGATCCCACGTTGCATTGAGTTGTCTGGCTCCTTAGTCTCATCCACGCTGGGACGTTTCCCTCAGTCTTTGTCCTTCCTGACTATGACTTTTTTTTTTTTTTTGAGACAGAGTCTGGCTCTGTTGCTCTGGCGAGAGTGCTGTGACGTCAGCCTAGCTCACAGCAACCTCAAACTCCTGGGCTCAAGCAATCCTCCTGCCTCAGCCTCCCGAGTAGCTGGGACTATAGGCATGCGCCACCATGCCCGGCTAATTTTTTCTATATAGTTTTAGTTGTCCAATTAATTTCTTTTTATTTTTAGTAGAGACGGGGTCTCGCTCTTGCTCAGGCTGGTTTTGAACTCCTGAGCTCAAACAATCTGCCCTCCTCGGCCTCCCAGAGTGCTAGGATTTACAGGCGTGAGCCACCGTGCCGGTCTGTTTTGGGACTTTTTGGTAAAGGCCATTCTCACTGGAGATAAGTGATATCTCATTGTGGTTTTGATTTGCATTTCCCTGATGATTAGAGATGTTGAGCATTTTTTCATATGTTTGTTGGCCATTAGTCTATCTTCTTATGAAAAGTTTCTGTTCATGTCCTTTGCCCACTTTTAATGGGGTTATTTGATTTTTTTCTTACTGATTTTCCTGAGTTCTATATAGATTCTAGTTAT
>CAUYSK010014291.1:30000-72397 GCA_963575035.1 Avahi laniger | reverse complement strand
AAAGGTCTTCTATATTTCACGTGATGCTATACTGGAATCAGGTTGGGAAGTAAACCACATCATAAAAACCTGTTTACTGAGATTTTTATCATTTGTGGGCATGACTCACCAGACCCCCTTAGAAAGGAATCTGGGCAAGAGAAAAAGATCAGAGTTTAGTCCTCATTTCCAAATACCTGGGAATCCTCCAGGGGATCTTCCTACTATTGATTTCTACTTTAATTCCATTGTTATCAGAGAACATATTTTGTTTGACTTGAGTCCTTTAAATTTATTCAGACTTGTTTAATGCTCTGGAATATGATCTGTCTTGGTCAGTATTCTGTATGCATTTTAAAAGAATGTTTATTTTGCTGTTGTTCGCTGGAGTATTCCGTAAATGTCAATTAGGTCAAGTTGGTTTACAGTGCTGTTCAAGTCTTCTATATCCCTACTGGTTTTCTGTCTACTTGTTCTATCAATTATTAAAAAACAGATAATAAAATCTCTAATTATTATTGCAGATCTTTCTATTTCTCTTTATTATTCTGTCAGCTTTGCTCCATGTATTTTCAAGGTCTGTCATAAGACGCACACATTCTTAGGCTCGTTATGTCCTGATGAATGAACTCGTTATCTGCACAATGGGAAGAACTACACTAGAGTAGGGCTGTTGTGAGGGGTACAAGAGCCCCCACCTTGCAGACACTCACGGGGTGTGTACATGGTGCTGAGGCAGGTCCTGAGGGCAGCGTCATATTGATCTGGCACCAATGTCAGGGACAGAGAGTGAGGGGCTCTTTCCAGCCTCTCTGCAAGGCCAGGTCTGGGAAACGTGGTTTCCTGTGCAACAAGGAAGGACTCTCCGAACAGAGCAATTGAAAAAACAATTATAATTGAATCATTTTAGGATTCTCGCCCTCAGAGGTAAGCAGAGGCTAAAACCATCTCTGTTTGCTGGACATTTCAAAGTATGCATAATCCTAGACCCGCTAGTATCTGGTTTGATGAAGTGTTCACTTTTTTGATGAGTTTTCAAAACCATTTTCACTCGTACCCTGGACTTCATCAAGTCAGAGGCCGGGAGTGGGCGTGAGGTGGCTAAACACTGCTTGTGCTCTCCCTCAGTGGTCTTTTGGCTGTTGATGTCAAATACAGGTCCTCTGAAATTTATAGTCAAAAACACTATCAGCAGGGAATCATCTTCCAAATTCTCCTCACTGTGCAACACTGAGAAAGTACGACCAGTTGGTTCCGAATTTACCGGTGGACTTGCACCATGATATGGACAGACAGAGTGGTCTTCTAGACCACAGCCATTGCTCTGACCCTGTAGCTCCCCCAGAAGATTAATTGTGCACAGAGGGCCAGCTCGACAGGGGGCTAGGATGGCCAGATGCTCTTTCTTCCCATCTCATAGGTCCTGTAAATCCTAAGGCAGCATCTGTCTCCACCGCAGCTGGTCCTCAGGCCAAAGCCATCAGGAGATGGAGGGGGTGGGGGCGTGGCGTGGAGGGCCCGCATTTAGTTAGCCACAGGTGAGAGGCAGCCTTCCATCTCATGCAGGGCGTTCTTCTGTGGGATGCATGTCACTTCCTAACAAAGACGAGGCCAGATTGGGACGCAAAATCACTGACGGAAGCTCTCAAGGCTGCGCAGCACCGAGAGAGGGACATATGCTTCTAGCCTTTTAGCCACAGAAAAAAGTATGTGCAATCCTTTCCCGCCTCCTCTGTCAGGGAGCGAATTGAGATGCTGGGATCCAGGCTGCGCGGGAAAGTGAGTCATGGGCATTCGCTCTCACACAGACCCCACAGCAACCTGAGAGGGGGAGGGGAGGGGTAAACTGAACCTGGGTCAGCTCCCGTGGTGTGGGTCCCTGACCAGGAGCGGCTTAGACAAGCCATCGAAATTGCAAATTGCCCTCTGGTTGAACTAAAGCTTTGTACTGTGGCCGCGAGGGACTGGATGGTGTTGTACTCTCCATGGCTGCATGTGGGAGCTCAGGTGGCCCACGTGGCTGGCCCTGAGCTCTGCAGTCCTGCAAAGGACACCACCAATACCACTTCCTACTGTTGGACATCTACGAAGCATTTACTCTGAGTCAGTTCACTGCCCAAGAATCTCGTAAGCATCGTCTCATTTTATCAGTCAGTAGATACTGATCGAGAGCCTGTTCGTGCGAGGCACTGGCATTCAGTTCTCACGACAAACTGCTGAGGTGAAAATAAAAATGATTGCTCCCATTTTACCGATCATGAAACTGAGGCAGCCTGGGAGAGGCTGAGAGGCTAACTGGTTTGCACCGTGTCTCACAGCCAGTAGGTGGCAGAGCTGTGATTCAAACAATGTCCGTCTCTAAGGCAGTGCTGTCTGTCCCCTCTCACGGAATCTTTGGGGAAGATTTCATAGGCTTGTCCCCAAAGCAAGCTGCTCCATCTGCCAGGGATGAGGCCAGGAGTCAGGGAGGAGAGGATCACAAGGCAGATCCTAACGCCATTTTGAGCTGGCAAATCACTTCCCAAAAAACATGAGAGAATTTTTATTTGGCCGACAAGATTGGCATTGTTTCTCCCTATGTCTGCCCACAACATCCACTTTCCAAACTTCCTTTCTTCTTCTGGTCTTGGTGTCACCTGGCTGAGAGTATTGCCCAATATTCTTGCAAACCTCAGGCCCAGCCACATGCAGGGTCTACCTCTTCCAGTCCATGAACAAACCTAAAGCAGTGCCCAGCAGCACGTGGCATTGGAGGTGGCTTTGCTGCTCTCTCTGGTGAGCCCCTGGGGGCAGGCGGGAGGCAGGGAGGACCTAAGACCCTGTTGTCTGCACCTCTCCTCCCACCTCCCACCTCCCACCTTGGTCTGCTCCGTCCTTAGGACCAGGTGTCTGCCTTGCTTCCTGGGTATAATCAAACGTCTCTGCTGGTACTGGACGCCTGATATGAGCTCACCTATTTGGCTAAGTCCTGCCCCCTTGCAACGCCCCCCCATGTCCCCAGCTACTGGTAGGGCTCTTGCTCCAAGTCTGACGGACTTCTTGGAATCATCACTTTTCCATCCACCCAACTTATTCTCCACCTGCCTCTCTTTCCAAAGTGTTTGGAACTAAGGAATGAGATTGCCATAGAGGTAAACTATGCAATGAAATAGGGTAGGTGCGAACAGAGACCAGGAAAGTTCAGCGATCCCAGGCCTGCAAGTCTCCTAAACCCCCTACCTCCATCACCCTCCACCCCCGCACCCTCCACCCCTGGGCACCCCGACCTGGGTGTCCTTGTGGGACAGGAGGGGCCCTGAGAGATTTCTCTGGTAATTCGCAATTAGCAAACAGCATTCACCTGCCAAAATAGGCTACTGCTAAAAGTCACCTGTTGTGGTTTGTGAGTGTCAGGACAGCGCTGGAGGAGGCAGCCGATGGTGCTGGTTTGCAGAGAACACCGAGGCTGGGGAACGCTGAGGGGCAGAGACGGGGGCCTGGATTCTGGGAAGGAGGAGAAAGGGCAGAGAGTCAGAATTCTGGGAAGGGAACAGAGGGGAAGGGAAGAGCAACCACTTATGTGCACAGTGGACCCTCTGCCCCCTCGCAGCCACCGTGCTGGGACTAAAAGGAGAAGGGGGCACCGGCTGCAGAGCTTGCGGCAGAGGGAAGGGCGCGAGCGCTCGCCGAGTGCTGCTGACGCCAGGGCTCTGTTCCCGACCTTGTCTGTATCGCCCCATGGAGCTTATGATTTCCAGGTGAGGTTATGATTTCCATCTTGCAGATGAGGAAACCAAGGCTCAGAGAAATTGCTCACGGCCACACATAAGCAAGCGGCTGGGAAAGCCCAGATCTACCTGTCTCCCCGAGGGCAGGCTCCACGCCCCCTGCCCGAGGTGCCTTTCCCGCTGTCCCCCCACCAACCCCTTCTCATTGCCTGAGTCTCAGCTCAAGAATCACCTCTCCTGACAAGCTCCCCAGTCCACTTTTGGCCCCCACCGTCCCATTGGGGACTTCCTGCCTTTCTTTCCTATACGTCTGTGAGGCTCAGATGGCGTCCTCCTCATCCCCGCCTTGCCTCGGCTGCTAGTGCAGTGCCGAGTGGGTGGCTGTCGAATGAGTGAACGGATGAGGAATGCAACGGTGTGTGAACCTGAGCCTCCTGCTCCTGGTCCCTGTCCTGGCCCCTAGTCCCCCCAGCCCCCTCTCTTCCCAATGAGTCTCATGCACCTGCACCTGGCAGTCCCTTGGAGGTGGCACCTGCCTCTTTATGGCTCCTGCAGCTGAGGGACACTCCCACCCCCATTCCACCCCTGTTGACTACAGTCTTGGACGAGCTGGACTTAGGTGGTCCAGCCTAGAGGGGAGCAACTTTTGGTCCCCCCAAGGGCAGCCTCACGCTTGCAACTTCAAGTTCCCTCTTTTGAGGGGCTCGGCAGGGGCCGGGGTGCAGCAGAGGATATGGAAGTGAAAGCACTCAGGCTGTATTTCCAGCCGCCCGAGATAGGTCTCCAGCTGCCTTGGAAGCACCTCCACAAACAGGAAGCAGCTTTATCTTCCCTTCATTCATTCAAGAGCTTTACCAAATCCCCTCAGCATTTCCTGCATGGGTCTAGAACCACCCCTCTGCATTCCTGCTGCCTCACTGAGGAGCAGCTCCCAGTGGAGATTTGGAGCCAGAGAGACCTGCGTGCAAATCCCAACCGCGCCGTTTTCTAGTACCGTGGCCCTGGGCAGGCAGACCTCCCTGAGCCTCTGTGCTCTCTCCGGCACAAGGGGATAATGCTGCCTGCCTCTGCATCCTAGTCTGTTTTGTGCCGCAGGAACGGAACACCGCAGACTGGGAAATTTAAAATGAACAGAAATGTATCGGCTCATGGTTCTGGAGGCTGGGAAGTCCTAAGATAGCGGAGCAGGCTTCTGCAGAGGGCCTTCTTGATGCCACGTAGCATGTGGAAGGCACCACATAGGAAACAGAGAGAGAGAAAGGTGGCAGGGGCCAAACTCATCTTCTTAAAACAAACCCACTCCTGCAATAACGGCATTGATCCATTGGTGAGGGCGGTGCCCCGTGACCGGAACACCTCCCGCTGGGCCCCACCTCCCAGCACCTTCCTGTGGGAGATCCATTTCCAACACATGAACTGTGGGGGACACGTCTAGACCATAGCACTCTGCAAGGGGCAATTTTCACATTTAAAAATCTACTTGAATGAGGTGCCTTGATGGCCCACCTCCTGGGGGACTTGGGCCTCACTACACTGCGGGAAGCATGGCAGGAGGGCGCTGTACACCTATCGCAAGTGTGGCCGAGTAGGCATTTAAAATCCGACAGTCTCCCTCAGTCTGCGGTGACTCTATGGTCCTGAGCACAGCTGGGGTGAACCAGGCAACCCCTCACGGTTTTAAACTTTTCACAGCCGTAGTTTTTCCCAGCAACACTGAACAGGAGCCGCTTTCCCCATCAGTGCACTGGGTGGGCAGCATCCCTGTCTTCCTGCAATGACTATTCCTCAGTGCCCAGAGCGGGGAGCGTCAGAACACACAGCAGGTTCAGCCTGGACCTGACCATCCCTCCGCCTGCCTGGACGAAGGGGTGGCACCCACCATTCAGCTCCGGTGTGGTGGTCTGTGCTCGCCCAACACAGCGTGTCAACGGCAGCTTCCAGTTCTGCCTGTCACAGAAACGGCGCCGGGTTTTCCAGAGAGCTGCAAAGTGACTGTTGAGAAAGCTCTGCCCCCAGCAGGCGCAGCATTCATCGCAGCCCAGACCTTCAGTCTGGAGCTCCATCCATCACTGCCTCCTGCCATGCGAGGGTCCAAAACCTGAGTTCCAGGCCTGGCATTTCCCGGAGTCACACGGATGGCTGTCAGCAGGTCCCTTTGTCCAGGGGCCTTTGCAGGAAATGGGCCTCATTCTGATACTTCGTTCCCAAACAGAAGTCTAGACTAGGGGGAAAGACTCCAAATCTCCATTGATTGTGCCTAATGGAGGGAGGTTAATTTGTGGTCTTTGCCCTTAGCTACTACTAAAGAAAATAGAGATGGTTCATTTTCATATTTGTGATGGATGCCAAAATAAAATGTTGGCTCTTTCCTTTTTCTTTTAAAGAAATATGACTGTTGGGTCTTAGTCAGAATGGCTGGTTAGAATGTGTGAGACTAATTAGTGCTCACTGATGTATTTAGTTCACTATCAGAAACACCAGCCTAAAAACCTCCATAGGAAAAGAAAAAGTTATCTCAAGGTGAAAAAGACCCTGCTCTGAAAAAACCCTGAGAATTAGATTATAGATGCAAAAAGGCAAATCATCCTTCAGAAAATGTTCTTTAAAAATGCAGACTCACTATTCTGGGAAAGATTTTATCCTAAATACTGTTTTATTCCTCCGTCAAGAAGTTGATTAGAGTAAACGCTGGCTAACTAAAATGAACAAAAGGTCTCTGTGGACACCTGGTTTTTGATGAGTTGGTCGCTGTGACTGAGTTGAAAACATCACAGTATGAAAGAGCCTTGCGTGGATGAGCCTTTGGAAGGAAAAGGGAGGAAAGACAGCATCGAGCACGGCGGGGGCATTTTGTGGGGAGAGGAGGTGGACCGTGGCGGAGGTGGGCTGCTGGTTCCCCAGAGATCTTGAAGGGCATTGGATGTCCACGGTTCCCAGGATAGGGTGGACAGACAAGCTTTGCAACCAAATATTAAAAGAAAGTGTGGGCCTGCAGGTGGCAGGGTTTCAGCATCCTCAGGTGGCAGGTCTTGAGTCAGCCTCACTTAAAACCACCCTACAATCCCCATCATCCCTGATCTCACCTTCCATTCCAGAGGTGCCCCTCACGCTCTCGTGTGTGGTCGCTGCTGTCGGTACTGGTGGTAGACACCCCTGGTTGGCTGACTCGACCTCCCTCTCCAATTCCATTTCCTGGCTCCCTTCCAGCAAGGATGGCGTGTGGCAGAAATCTGCAAGGTGGAGCTCCAAATTTGCCCATTCTTTGAGAACTGCTTTCCAATAGGCAATTTTTAAACTGTTTCAGACCAGGGAGGAAAAGAGTTGTATCTAGCCACTACTGCTATTTGCAGAGTCTCAGGCAGAATGATTTTGTACCCGTTTATGTCACTTTATACTTTAAAAAGAATAGGTACCCTCCCTGCAAAACCTCCGCTGAACTCCAGCACATCTCAGTGTATGCATTGATGGCTAGGACAAATACATTTTCTTCCACATTTATGGCGTTAAATCTCTAGCCCTTATTTTTAACCCAGCGCTATTTCTGAATAGAGAGAATACCTGGGCATTTAAATCCATCAAAAAGAAGTAAATGAGCATTTCAGATACATCTATCAAGAAGAAATGCCCCTTCTCCCCCATCATTGTGGGGCTTTGTCAGTCGCCTGTCAGATGAATGTCTGCGTAAGTGTTTATTAATCACTCCCGCACTCGCTGATGGGCCTGAACACTTTGCTGCTCTGCGTCTCTGACACGCACCAAGTATGCGATGGGTTCTTCTATCTGTCTCTTGAGCACAGTTGCTTACTTTGTTAAAGTTAATTTCTACTCATTTCTGGCTTTGATGGGAAGATTCCTTTATCAATTCAATTCATGTGTGTTGTCTGCAATCAAGGCAATATTGTCTGCTAATGCGAGGTACATTCGATGCTCTCTCTCCATTTTATGCTAACGCCTTTCTTCTGCTGGTCCTGCGGGAGAGTTTGGGGAAGAGGCTGTCTCCCCAGCTCCTGTGAGTGATGGAACCAGCAGCCATTTTCCCCTCTCAGATTTCCCTGGCTGGAGAAATGATGACTGCTCTTCTTCCCAAGAATCATCTGGGTTGAAAAAGAAGTCAGTGGGAAAAAGAAGGTTATGGGGACATGTCGTGGCAGTTTGGTATTCCCACCACTCCCCATAGGAGCCAGTCTTATTCTGAAATTCAACAACCTTTACACCAGGCCCTTAATGGGGCCCCTGCAAAATTCCCATTGTATCCCCAACCCAGACTTCCGTGCATCATCTTCTGGCACTGTCCTTTTCAACTTCTCTCTCTTCCCCGTCTCATCCATACATTTGCAGCCCTTAACCCTTCCTGAAGATCCTATTCAAGCTTCCCTCCTCAAAGAGGCATTTCCTCCCTGCCTCAGGGCAGCGAGGGCTCATCTCTGATGCCTCTGGAAATAAGACTGCGCTGGCACACGCTGCCTGTGCCACACCGTGGCAGCAGCAGGACAAGACAGAGCCGGGCAGTAGAGCCAGGCAGACTCTAAGCTGAGTGTGGCTCACAAACAGACCTATATGGCCCTGGGCAGGCACTAATCTCTATAGACATTTCTTCGTAACTAAAATGCATGAAATGATATCTATCTTGTGGAGCCATTGTCAGTATTCACAATAACTCATGTAACCTAGTTATCACGGTTCTCAGATGATGTGTGAACCCAATAAGTGGTAGCCATTGTTACGAATCCCAACTAGACAGCAAGTCCCTGGAGGGAGCTGGGAGGGGATGATGCTTTTCTGTACTGCAGAGGATGTAAAGTTAAACCTGCATGTCTCAGACTCCCTTGCAGCTAAGGTTCAGGTTATACATAAAGTTCCAATAATTAGATGCATTTGTACAATATCTGGGAGACAGAAAAAGAGAGGGAATATATGTAAAGAACTATGAAGGGCCAGGCACAGTGGCTTACATATGTAATCCCAGCACTTTGGGAGACTGAGGTGGGAGGATCGTTTAAGCCCAGGAATGCAAGGTAGCAGTGAGCTGTGATTGTGCCTCTGCATTCCAGCTTGAGTGACAGAGTGAGATCGTATCTCTAAAAAAAAAGAACTGTGAAGGACCTGAGGTTTTACCCCACATCAAGCTAACGATTAATCAACCACAGCATCATAGATGCTGGTAGAAGACACAAGACTCCTGGGTCAGAGACAAAGAACTTTACTACTGACAGCAATAGCAATAGTTAGAATATCGGAATTTTCTTGTGCTTGTTCCTCAAGCCCCAATTCCCACAGGGCAATATGAACGAGGCCAGGTGGTACCTGCAAACATACTGGGTTATGTTAAAAAAGAGGAACCCTAAGTATAGAGAAACCAACTATTTTATACTGGACAGTAGGCATGTCTGCCTTCCACTCCAGAGGGAGACATTATCTCTATTTCTATATCCAAGGCTGTTTGCTGCACAAGCTCATTCTTGAAAAGATGGTCCAGAACAAAGGCAGTCATTTGCCTTTACAAGATGTGAAAAACACAACAGACCCATTGAAAACTGTCTCCCAACAAGACCGTCTTCCTGCTGCCAGCTGTTGCTTTTCGCATGGATGGTCATGGAGATTAGGGGTTTTCTACAGCAGCATTCCTGACTCCAGTCACTAGCTTCATGGTGTCAAAGCAAATTATAGAAACTCAAATGCCTAATCCCAGAGCAGAGCTATGACAGTATGATTTTGAGGTCAACTGTTCCTGTGGCAGCCTCCGGACTCCCCTCTGTCTTGATTGTGGCAGGCGAATCAGGTCTGCTGACCCGTCGGAGTGGGTTCTCTTTCCTATATGCGCAAGTATAAGTAGAGACTAAACTTTATCATTGTCCGAAGCTCCAGTGCTTTCTACTATAAACTTCTGATGATGATGATGGTGATGATGAGACAGCAAAAGAGAAAAAAGAGTGAAGAAAAGCGGAGTAAAGCAGGGAAAAAAGAAGTAAGAAGGAGAAGAAAATCATTATTTTTCTCATTCTTTCTCCACCAAAATCTAACATATTCTCCAAAGAGAAAGCTCTCTCTGAGTCTCAATCTACTACAGTCATTGAAGAGAGAAGCATATGTCTTCATTACTGGGACCCCAGCATCCTCATTTGAGCCCTTGTCTTTTGTTTGATTTACTTTTTCCTCTTATTTCTCTGCGGCACAAGGGAGTTTCTTAGCTGTTTTTACGTGGGCTGGGCACATCCTTGGCGAGATCAGGGAGAAGCCAGATCTCAGTGGAATGTTCCTCATAACAAAGCTGTTCTCATACGTGCCACAGCATCTCACTGGGATGGAAGGAAGGAAAATGTTTAGGTCTTTACCCTAATGCATGGTTTCAGGGTGCTTCCTGGAGTGAGGGCTCTAGCTATCTGGACTACTCCCAGTGGCTTTTGTTCAGTGTGTCTGGGACCCTCCACCCTGTTCTGCCCCCTAATAATGACCCACAATGTTCATCCCCAGTCCTGTGTGGCAACTTCTGAAATTGCATCTCTCAGAACTGCCTTCTGAACTCTCCAGCCCTCTGTGCTGCACTGTGCTATCCTTGAGTTCTCAGGGTCTGGCGCAGGACTTGCCCTTCCTGTGCAAAGCCAGTGGCCGGGCTCTGGGGCCTACGTGAAATTTCCCATATGAAATATGCATATGATAGTAGTTAACATCTAATGGGCCCTTCCTGTGTGACAGACACAGTCCTAAATGCTGTTATAATTCATTTTCATCTCCCAACGATTCTATGAAGCTGGCACTACTGTGCTCCATATTTTATAGATGTGCTGACTGAGGTTCAGAGAAGTTAAGCAGCTGGCCCAAGTTCACAGCCAGGGTTTCTCCAGAGACCCATCTCTTACCAACTATGTTATCCTGCTCAAAGCAGGAACTCAAAGATGTGTTCAATGAATTAGAGGAAGAGTGGCAGAAATTGCTGATTTCTCCCATTATCCATTCTTCCCTTCTCTTAGCAATAACCACCATGGCATCCAAGAGTCCAGCTGTGCCTGTGCCCGCCTGGCTGGCTACTTCTCTCTGCCTGAGTTGCCACATCCACAAAATAGGAATAATCACGTACTTCTCTCACAGATTTCTCAAGTATGTGGACTCCCGGTTAAGTAGATGACAAACCAAAAACTGTCCCAAACTATAATATATAACAGAAAAACATACTTTAAATTCCTAACTTGTAATTTATTTTATTGATTGTGAGAATTGAATAAAATAGTACATATGCCTGGCATATAAATATTAAATTCTGGTCGTTTGATTGAATTAAACTGAACACCGTTCTATATGTCTGTCTTGCCAAAGAATTGAGAAACTCCAAAGAAAGCTCCCTTCTTCAGACCCTGTCATAAAATAGAATGACAACACATTTTAGCAATAAAATGAGCTACTGAGTTAAGAATATAAAATCTGTATTTCATTGGTCAAATATTATAGCTTGGGACAGTTTTTGCTTAGTAATCTACTTGACTCGGTTTGTAAGTATTTTCAAAATTTCCTCTCATAAACCAATTGCCACCAAAAAGAAATATATATATATATTCACAAGATAGGCATCGGTTTCCACCATCACCTTCTCGAAGTGCTTGTATTAAACAAGTCAACAGGCCAACCCCTCCCTCTGGAGCCAGCTTGACAAAGCTACTTCCTGCAGAATTCAGCCCCGAGAGCACTAAGTATAGTACAAATCTTTGCAAACATCACAAGAAACAAGAAATCAGGAAAAAGATAGGGGAAAGTTGGGGTGGATAATCTTAGAACCTGCCCCATTAATGATGCCCTAGATTAAGGGTGGGGCTGAAGAAGGCAGTGTCTGCCCCTATATGGGGCCACGTGCATTATAAATGGAATCATTTATAAATGCATTATAAATGTGAGAGTACAATCATGGGAAGTGAAGTTGCTGGCAGGGTCAGGGGACTTGTTCAAGAGGTCCCAAGACAGGACAGTAAGTTGGAAAGACCTCACAGGTTCTTTCCAATGTACGCTTTGATCTTCCACAAGAAGGGAAAGCTCACAGAAGTGCTTGCATCTGCTGTGCAAGCCAGACAGAGCAGAACTCATATCTCAGTGCTGCCCCAGGATAGAGCCGCTAAGCTCAGCTCTCAGGCTTTAGCTGACACAAGGGTTCCATGGTGTTAGCCTTCACTTAATAGCTGGAGAAGTAAAAGAAAGTATGTTTTCTTAGGGATTCAGTTTATTCATTAACTCTACATCGTTAGCTAGAAACAAGATTTCTCTCTGAGGCATGGAGCCCACTCGGAGCAGATCCACTGATATGCAATTATCTGTGGATTCCAGCTGTTCTATTTTTTTTTTCTTTGTATAAGTCTTGCTGTATTGCAGACATTAGCCCAGTACTCCAAAATGACATAGAGTTCTGTGCAATTACAATTACTCAGGTAAGAATGACAGATGCAACTGTCTTTCTGAGAATCCCCAGGGTTCTTGCAAAAGAGGAACACTCACCCAATGATGAAGACATGAGCCTTTGGAAGCACACGTGACTACAAGCAACATGGCCCCAGAACCCACAGGTGGTTCATCAACCTCTGTGCCAACTAGGGGTAGGAATGCTCCTGCTGGGGTTATGGGCATCACTAAGAAAATTCCAGAGCAGCCCCTGTAAGAATCAAGGTCTCTTGGCAGTAGCCTTCTCTGGGAGCCCCTTCCTTTCTTCTGAAAAGTAATTAGGAACAGCCGGCATCAGTCACCATGGCTCTGAGAAATTGCCCCCCTGAGTACTTTGTTGAACAAAATGAGAGCTTGGCTGTGTTAGCTGAGGATGGGGTGGAGGTAGGGGTAAGGGTCGCAGAATCCCCAGGACTTTTAAAACCAATCTGCTCTGCTCTGCTCTGCTCTGTGAGATATCAGGGAACTTCTGCCTTGAGCGAGTCCTCAGTTCCTCCGCTTCCAGTGCCTTATCTTTGCTTTCTTGGGTGGTTTTGAACCAAAGCTTTCAGAGAACGCAAGGTTGGGGGAGGGGACGGGGCCTGGGTTTGCTCTGGGAAAATGGGGAGAGAGGAGAATGTGGAGGAAATCGAGCAGCCACAGGACAGCGCCACTGCCCGGTTTATTGCTGTATGCTGCCACCTGGCTGATCCCCGGCTGCTGCGGCAGAGAAAGGAAAGGCAGAAGATGTGAAATCTTACTCTGGGAGGTCTCAGAATCCAGCGTCCTGATGAGGATCCCGCCTTCGGCCACAGACTGTGAATCCAACCTCCTGACCCAAGAGTCTCTGTCACCCATAAAGGCCAAACAGGAACTGATTCTAAAGACCAGGCTTAAAGGCGTTGTGTTCCTTCATCAACAGAAAACTGCCTTAAGTGAGACTGCGCTGTCTGCCCCAACCCACCATGTTTTCTTCTTCTTTAAATCTACGAAGTCGCCTTACTGAAACCCTTAATAAGATGTTCCACACTCAGGTTCAAGGTCCCCGAGTAGGAGAACACCTTCATCCCTGCAGAAATTATCTTCATTTCCAGTAATGTCAATGTGGAAGAGAAAAGGAAAAGGGTCGGGGTGAATATGTCAGGCTGGAAAACCCATGCCCAGAGAAGGCCTCACCAGTGTTCCTGCATCCTGCCACCCAGGAAAGAAAGCATACAGCTCGTGTTTATGAGGCCACGCTCTGTCTTGGATGGTGTCTCACAAGGAATGAACAGTGTTCCCTGCAGTGAGAGGTGAAAGGAGACAGTGGCTTTACCCCAAGCTGAGCACATGACTCAGGAGAAACCTCCCTGGAAGGACAGCATGTGTTGGGTGTCAGGGTGGTGCCAGCAACAGTCTGGTCTGTGTAAGACATCCCACGAAGGACCCCAAAAAACCATAAAGGGAGGTATTTTACAGGAAGGCCAGAGGTCCTGCACACTTCACATAGAAACTCTAGGTTATTGATATTAACTGCCTTCGCCTACACCCATTGACTGGAAAACCTGGTTACTCACATTCAGGTTACACATGCATCATCTCTAATCCTTTCAGGAGAGGTGGTTAAGTTGCATTCCAATTTTACTACAAGAAAACTAAATCGCTGAATGCTTATGAAATCTTGTGATTCTCATCACGATGCAACTATGACGGTCCAATAGTTGCAAAGAAAGGACGGCTCCTTTATTGGCATCAGAACTAACATTAAATGTTTATTAAATATACACAATGTGCCAAGTGCTGTGATAAAGATTGGTGACACCAGTATAAATAAATCTTTATCCCTGCCCTTAAGGGCTGTAATCTAATTTGGAAGAAACAAGATGAAATCCCAGCAGTTATCATTTGGCTTGATTTTTATTATCTGGCTGGATCAGGGGTTGGGAACCATATTAGTTATGATTAGATACAGGTCCATGTAATGGAAAACTCAAATAATAATTAAAAAGCTAAATATTGACCTTTTGCTCATGTAAAGTAGGTAGGTAGCTCCTTGATTTCCGAGGGATCCTGGTTCTTCCTGTTTTTCTGCTCTGTTATTTCCAGCACAAAGTTTCTATCTTCGAGGTCAAATGCAACATCCATGCTCCAAGGGGAAAGAGAGAAGAGAAGAGCAAAAACAGTGCCTGCCAGCTGATGGTGGTCTCCCTGAAGAGTCTCCCCACTTCCATGCTTTCTGCTTCCAACTCACTGGCCAACCATTTGTTGAAAGGAAGACTCAGATATCTGGTGCACACTCTTGCCTTAAGTAAAAGTGGAGTTCTGTTGCTAATGAAGGAGAGGAGAACAGATATTGAGTAGAAAACTAGCAATTTCTTCCATCGGTAATAAACAAAATTAAATAGAGAAGCAGAAAGTTACCTATTCTCTAAAAATTAGAGATCCAGGAATGTAAAGGATCTCTCCAAACCTTTTTGAGCTCCATGTTAGCAATGACCCATGGTTAGCAATGGCAAACCACATAAACCAACCTTAGAAATTATTAATATAAAAGCTCCAGGATTGGAACATTTCAGCTATCTTTCTTAGCCATCTCTAGAGTATAGTTCATCTTTTTGGAAGGTTTTTTGCACATTTCTGTTGTAAACTTTCAGGTGAACAGCAAAACCACACGAAAAAAAATTGAAACTTTTAAGTCACTGGCTGCCTATAAACAAAGCCACGATTCTCCTAGGGGATATGGTCTGCTAGGCCCATATTATGTCAGTAAAAAATTTCAGTTCTTCCTAGGCAGCATGAAAACTTGACTCTTGCAGTGACTCTGTGAAGATCCAGCTTTACGGTCCCAACTTAAAAATTGCTCCTCTTTCCCCTGACAGGAGGTCCCTGAAATAGTCAAATTCATAGAGATAAAAAGTAGAATGGTGATTACCAGGCGCTGAGAGTAGAGCAGGAATAGGGAGTTGTAGTTTAACAGGTATAGAGTTTCAGTTTTGCAAGATGAATAAGTTCTGGAGATTTGTTGCACAACAATGTGAATGTAGACAACACTACTGCTCTGTATGCTTTAAAGTGGTTACGATGATAAATTCCATGTTATGTGTTTCTTACCACAATTTAAAATTTTGCTTACCTTTTTTTTAACTAGAAGAAAGTATTTTAAAAAATGGTTCCCCTTTTCCAGCATCCTCTATTCTGCCCCCACCAAAAAAAACTGACTTAGCAGTCCAGAGAAAGAAACAGACAAATGAAAGGCACGTGACCGGAGACAAACTGCACTCCATCTCCTCCCTTGGCCTCCTACTGACAAGCAACCCCTCAATGATGAGGGGTTCTCTTTTAATAAGAACCCCACCTAAAGCGATGCTGCTTTCCACAGGGTCACAGTCCTCAAAGCAGCTTGTGACTAACCGTCTTCCCAGAGCCACGTTAGCTTCTGTTCTTCCGGTGCTGAGCGCATCATGCAGAACCCCAGCTTGCATTCAGAACACATGGGGTAATTCACATAGCCACTTACTAACCGTGTGGTCCTGCACAAGTCACTCTCTATGCGAGAGTCTCCGTTTCTTCATCTTTAGCTGGGGTGATATCCTGAAACACCCTGTCAATGTCACCTGTCTCATGGTGACCTGGGCATAGGCAGCCAGAGAAAACACAAGACATTTGAATTTCAGATAAACACCAAATAATTATTTAATATAGGTGTGTTCTATACATTCAAGGGTTGAGGTGAACATGTTAGGCTGGAAAACCCATGCCCAGAGAAGGCCTCACCGATGTTCCTGCATCCTGCCACCCAGGAAGGAAAACACACAGCTCGTGTTTACTGTGTTTACACAACATTTGGGAAAAAATCATATTAACATTTTTCTGTCGTTTATACGAAGTTAAAATTTTAACTGGGCAGCCTGCATGTATTTGTTGAACTGGCAGCCCTGCCTGTGTGGGTTTCCCTGGTATAGCTCCTGGCTTTCCTTTTTCTTCTGTCTTGCTCACTTCTCTTTCTATCTCTGGCTGTCTTCTTTGTCTTGCAAGCTGTCCTCCTTCCACCTGCCTCCTTAAATACGGGAGTTCCCCAGGGATGCATCTACAGTCCTCTGTTTTTTTCTCTGCACTCCCTCTTTGTGCTCATTTTTCCTAAGACTAAAGCAACCATTTTTGTATACATAAATTCCAGATGTCTCTCTCCATCTCCAATCTCTCCACTCATCCTTAGATTGACATCTTCACCTACCTGTAGGATGTCAGCAGAATGCTCTGAACATTAAGGATTAAAGTGCAACACATCTAAAATGTGACTTAATGTTGCACCCCCAACAGGCAAAAAAAAGTCAGTCTTACTCTTGACTTCCCTGTCTCTGCCTTTGAGATCACCACCCACTCATTTCCCCAAACAAGCAGCCATGTAGTCTCCAGTGTGTTTGTTCCCTCTCTCTTTCACGTCATCACACTCCAACACACACACACACACACACACACACACACACACAAATTGGTCCTACTCATTATCCTTTAAGTTCTCCCAAATATTTCCTTGTTCTGGTCCTGTCCCACCCCAGTTCAGGTAGTCATCATCCATTGCCTGAACTACTACAATCTTCTCCTTACTTGTTTCCCTACCCTTGTTCATCCAATAGTCCAATAAATACTCATTTGCAAGCCAACTCTGTTGGACCCTGCTCTGGCCTCTCTCTGTCCCTACCAATAGAACTTCCTGCTGCTTCCAGTTATATTTTTCAAGTTCAAATCCAACTCTGTTACTCCACTTGCTTAAAAATTTCAGAACAGGATCAAGTCCAAAGCAGTTAGCATGGCCCTTCATGATTCGGTCTCCACTTCCCATCCATACCCAGATCTGGGCACCACACTCCCCCACTTATCCCTTGGGTGCCTCCCTCTCCTGGCTCCCAGCTCCCTTCAGCATTTCCTGGCACACCAGGTGCCCCCGCTGCCCCCCTGTTCAACTGAATGGCTTGTTCTCTCCCAAGGGGGTTGTCTGAGTCACTGCTGGTCTGGTCAGGGGAGCAGACCTTCTGTTTACAATGAGAATTCCCACTCCACTGCCTTCAGCTAGAAAAAGCAAACATGCTCACTGATCATTCCAGAGCACATACCACATCTTGTCCTTTTCTAACCAACCCCTCTCATTAAAGACTTTAATGATAAACCCTAACCTTGAGCTATTGGGTTCATCCAACTCCTGCAGAGCGAGACACTGGAACTGCCTTGAATGGGACCATCTATGAAGGAGCTTGAGAACCTCCCACGGAGGGCTAGGGACCAACATGTTGACTTGCCCTTCTGCCATTCACTCAACAAACACACTGAGCTCCTATAATGATCAGGACACTGGGTACAGCTGCGGAGTGGGCTGGGAGAGAGTCAGACAGCCCCTGCCCTCCTGGTTTCACCGGTCATGTGCTCCGTGCGGTGCTTCTAGGTGTTCAGGTGTATTGAGCAGACACGCCAGGAAGTCCTCCTAGCCACCCCACCTCCTGACTCAGATCTCTTTCATTCACTTTTTCATTCGGCAAATATACACTGAGCTCCTACTATATGCCGGGGACTTTCTGAGTTGGGATACAGCGATGCACAAGACAGACAAAAACCCTGGTCCTCCTGGACATATATTTCAGGGGTAGGGGATAGAAAAACAGATGAGCAAAGACACAAAAAGTCAGAAGGTGCTTACTTATAAAGTAAGGAAAAAGAGAGATGATATTTTAAACAAGGTCGTTTGTCTCCCTGAAAAGGAAACTGACATTTGAAGAAAAACAGGAACTAGGTAAGGGAACAACGACCACCACCACTGCCTCATTTGTGCAGTTTTTGCTGCAAATATCCTAGAGCAACGATTCCAGGAGAAAAAAATGGTGTGTTCTGTCTACCCGTAGGAGAGGAGGCAGAATGAAAGGAAAAGAAAAGCCCGGAACAACAGAAATTATTCCGTGTTGAACTGTCCCTGATGGACACTTTAAAACCAGCTCGGGGGCAGAGCTGGCCGGGCTGAGAGGCTCCCCCGGCCCCTCTCGGGCTGTCAGGCTAATCCCGCCACCTCCTCCCGGACCGCCCCGCCCTAGGGGGCGTTTGCTCGGGCGAGTGAGTTCAAACCCGGCTGACGCGAGCCCCGGGGGACGCTTTGCACGGACAGCAGCGGCGCCGCGCGAGAGACCCGGGGCAGCGGCCCCCGGAAACCAGGCGGCGGGCAGAGGCCGCGGGGTCGGGAGGGCCGGGCTGGCGGGGCGCGGGCGGCCCCGACCCCCTGCGGCCCGCTAGCCGGAGCCGGCCCCCTCGGTGGGCACCGAGCTCTTCGCTGACGCGGCCGCGGCCCGCGGGCTCCGAGACTGCGGACTGCGCGCGCGTCCGCTCCAGGCCGGCGAAAACGCCGTCGCGGACGCTGTTTTGCTTGGGCCCCGGTCTCTCCCGCGCCGAGTTGCACAACAAACCATTTAAACATTTCAGCACAAAACCCGATCCATTGTGGGGCCGCACATTAAAAAGTGTTATTCGCTTTGAAGTTTTTGTCTAATGGCTCTAAACTGAAAGAAAATGTTTTCCTATTACTTAATTCAATCATAGCGAGGAGACTTGGTAAAAAGCCCACGGATTTTGCCCCAAAGTGTGACAGAGTTCTCTTTGTGTTTGCTTATCCTCCGCTGTCACACACTTTAATTCGCCTCTCTTTATCTGGCATTCAAAACTTTCTTCAATGACATTCAATAAGGTCCAGAGGCTGGAGGGAGAGGGGGAAAAAACTGGTTATTCCTCCCCCAGCCAACCCCCCCGCCATATTCTTTCCCAGTAGCTTTGGCCTTGTTCGTATTCAGGGGCTCTTAACCCCTTCCTCCCTGCGCGCGCGGGGCGGCTCCGGGCTGAGCTCGGTACTGGCCCCTCGAGGGCTCCGCTCCCGGGCGCCTCGCCCGCCCCTTCCAGCCCGCGGCCCCCGCCCGCATCGCCTCCCCAGCCGGCCTCGGCCCAGCGGGGAGCCCTTCTCCGGGCCAGGGGCCCGCTCCGGCTCGCTCTCAGCGGCCCAGCCCAGCCCAGATTTCCCAGAGAGAAATTAGAACGGGAATTAGGCTGCATTGATACGTTCCGGCTGGTTTGCAGGCACCACCCTTGAGGGGGAGCCTTGGAGCCGACACCGCGGCGTAAGGGCTCCACCCCATGCCAGGCAACCAGGGGAACATCTAACCCTTTACCCTGCTGGATGGCATGCCCTCCATGTGGGTTATTTCCCGCATTGCCCCTCTCCCTTTTATGGAAGCAGGGATTTTTCCTTTCAAAACAAATTCTCTTTGCTTTTTAATCAGTTATAATGTGTTGCTGTTGTCATTGCAAAGATGTCATCAGTGATGAAAACCCATGCAAACACATGGGGTTTCGGTAGCCTTATTCCTGTGCACTGCTTCCCCTACCCCCACGCTTCCCCCTCCATTTCTCACAATTCCATTCAGGGTTCAAAGCAGGTGATGGCAGCGATTTGGTTCCAATAAAATCGAAAGTAAACGTCTTCAGTGAAAAGTCCCGGGCTGTAAATTCGAAAAATTTATGCTAATTTCCCATTGTATGGAAAAAGCTCCTGAGCGAAACAGCTTTGAGCCCGAGGACGATTTAAAAAGCCGAGACTGTGTACCCGGCGCCGGGCGTTTGAAGTTGTTTAACCATTGTGTGACCAGAAAGAAGAGAGAGACGCGGCAGGAGGAAGAATCCTGGCCTTGGGGACAGCGGAGCCGGGTCAGGGTTGGCGAAAGCAGCGGAAGCTGGGGCTACAACTGCCCTTCGCGCCGCCGACACTGCCGAAGGCGGTGGTTTCTGCGCGCGCTACCCGAGCGTGCGCCAGTGCAGCGGGACGTCCACGCTAGTCACATTTAAGTGGGTGCGAGATCTCGATCGGCATCGTCTAGGCTTTCATTCCCCATTCCCCGTGCCTGTCTTTGACTCTGAGCGACTACTTTTCTCTATTTTACACGCAGGGCCCCGTCATTCGAAGGAAAGGGCTGGATGGCCAGTGTCTGCTGTCTGCGGAACAAAGACCGGGCGTTGCAGGCAGTGCCAAAGTTAAGACTATCTGAGAAACTTAGAGAAAACAGAGGGATCGCGATGGGGCTAGTGCTGGATGAGGAATAGCGGACCCTTCTCCTCCCTCCCCACAGGCGCCTCCCTCGCGCACGAACCCCGGGCCTCCAGCTTCTGACACAGGGAGAGGAAAGGGATTCCACAGGTGGATCGGAGGCCGGCTGCAGGGACGCTCGCAGGGGCACAGAGCTGAGCTGGCAGAACTGAGTGGAGGCAGCGTGCTTTTGGGGGCAGGGGAGATAATAGAAAGCAGGCGACCAGGACCAAGTGGGCAGGAGAGATGAGGGTGTGCGCCCGTGGGGATCGGTCTGTAGAGACGAGGCAGCGGGGGTGCAAAATCAATAAGATAAACGGGCCGATCGCCATGACAAAGCCAAAGGGGAGTAAGGAATAAAGAGAAAGAAAAGAATATTAAATCGCGGGAGAATGAGAAAATAAACCCGCAAAAGGGAGAGGAGGGGGCGAGGGCGCCTGTTACGGCGTGGGTGGGGTTGACAAGAATAGAGTACATTATGCAGTTCATTTAGTTAACAAGTGAAATAATGAGGAAGCGTGCAGAGTGAATGCCAAGAGAAAAGGCACAAAAACCCTATTGAGAGGCCCCGGCCGCTCCTGGCGTAGCCCATCACATGGCAATAGTCCTATTTAAGCGGCGTCGCCGGCGCCTTTCAGCACCACTAGCACTGGCCAGCACCCCGCGCTCTTTGGGCGGCGCCCGCGGCTACTGCTGCGTCGATTTCAGCCCCGGCCCAGTAGCTCCTCCAGCCCGGACACAGGCAGCTGCGGGCGGCGGAGGCCCGAGAAAGCGCCTGGAGAGCCCGGAGGTCCGGCGGGCGCAGGGGGCGGACTGGCTGCCGGGCGGCCGCGCGCCGGGGCCATGCCGCGCTCCTTCCTGGTGGACTCGCTGGTGCTGCGCGAGGCGGGCGAGAAGAAGGCACCCGAGGGCAGCCCACCACCGCTCTTCCCCTATGCGGTGCCCCCGCCGCACGCGCTGCATGGTCTCTCGCCCGGCGCCTGCCACGCGCGCAAGGCCGGGCTGCTGTGCGTATGCCCGCTCTGCGTCACCGCCTCGCAGCTGCATGGGCCCCCCGGGCCGCCCGCTCTGCCTCTGCTCAAGGCGTCCTTCCCGCCCTTCGGCTCGCAGTACTGCCATGCGCCCCTGGGCCGCCAGCATTCTGCCGTGTCGCCCGGGGTCGCTCATGGCCCGGCCGCCGCCGCCGCCGCGCTCTACCAGACCTCCTACCCACTGCCTGACCCCAGGCAGTTCCACTGCATCTCCGTGGGTAAGCGGGACTGCCGCGCAGAGGCACAAGGCAGAGGTGATCAGAGGCAGGCTGGCGTGCCAGGAAAGGGGGAAGAGGGACCCTGGGCGTTCTGGGGGCTGAGAGGGCCATGTCGGGGACCTGAGAGGGGCGCACAGAGTGGTGCGCAGATAAAGGGCCAGGACACGACGCCAGAAGGGGATGATGGCAAAAGTCCAGGTCCTGGAGAGGGATCCAGGGCGCTGCATAAAAGTGGTCTAGGGCTGTGTGACTCTGGGAGAACCAGGATCCCGCAACTCGGTAAGCAGGCTCTCCAAGTGGCGCTGTTGCGGGTGGTATTCAGGGAGAAGGGGTGGGTGAGAGACCAAAGTCATGGGATTCTAGCAGGAGACTGGGCCCACCGCACAAAGGTCTGACCCCTTCCCTCTCTGCTCCACCATCCCCTCTAGATAGCAGCTCAAACCAGCTGCCCAGCAGCAAGAGGATGCGCACGGCGTTCACCAGCACGCAGCTGCTAGAGCTGGAGCGGGAGTTCGCCTCCAACATGTACTTGTCCCGTCTACGCCGCATCGAGATCGCGACCTACCTGAATCTGTCTGAGAAGCAGGTGAAGATCTGGTTTCAGAACCGCCGGGTGAAGCACAAGAAGGAGGGCAAGGGAGGCAACCACCGCAGCAGCGGGGGTGCTGGCGCTGGCGGGGGCGCACCGCAGGGCTGCAAGTGCGCGTCGCTCTCCTCAGCCAAGTGCTCCGAGGATGATGACGAATTGCCCATGTCTCCGTCCTCCTCGGGGAAGGACGACCGAGATCTCACGGTTACTCCCTAGGCGTGCGTCTCTCTAGGTCGCTCACCCCAAGACCTCCCTGCGCCTCATAGACTGGTCCTGGGACGCAGCGCTGTTTCCCAGACACCCGCTGCCAAACGACTGTCCCGCACGGATTTGACACGGCTTTACGGAGGCCCCGGGCCCTGGGCAGGACTAAGAGCTGTGCAGAGACCTGCCAGTGATATCCCTGCCCTAGGGCTCGCGTGCATCCAAAGCGAACTCCAAACTGTGACCCTGCAAGCGCTTGAGATCTCCTGGGCAGTGCCACGCGGAAGCCCTCGGGCACGTCCGCCTGGCACAGCGCCTCGCTGGCCGCCCGCGCCTCCTCGCCCGCCCTCTCTGGGCTGGCTCAGGTTTCCTTGCTTCCTCTAGTCTTCTCTGCCCACGGTTGAGTTCTGCCTTTCATCCCATGCCGATTCACTTCTCTCTTTTTTAAATGTCTTTCTCTTCCTCCCCACCTCTTTCCTTGGTCGTTTATCCACATCTCCCTTCCCCCCACCTTCATTTATGAACTTTCTTTTCCCTTTCCCTTCCCCGCCTTGGGAGCCTCCTCATTCAGACAGTCCGTTTGTCCCTTCATCAGGCCTTGCTGTCCTCAGTCCCCGCAGATCCTCTCCCACAGGAGAAATGCCCGTGGTGTAGGTATTGGGGAAACCGATCATTCGGTTTCTGACAGGCTCTGCATTCCCCCAAACATAGCCCCTGGCTCTCTGCTTCTGGCGACCCTTCTTCCCCATACCCCCACCCCACTCCCGCACTGCCCCACCTAGCTGTGTAATTGTACCGTCTCTGTAATACCAGAAGATATTTATTTATTTATTTATGTACAAAATTTTAAATAAACTTTTTTTTTCTTAGAAATGCTGGTGGCTCTGGGCCCCGAGGCCTCCGCTCTAGATTGGACAGGCGCCAACCTTGATTGTGCCTCCCTACTGCGTCGGGTTGGGGATGGGATTGCGGGATTGAGTTGGCTCCTCACTTTACAGTTCAGCGAGCCCCCTCCCCGCACCTGCAGCCCCGCGGAGACCCGGCTTTCCACACCAACCCAGTGCGCTCCGACTCCGAATGTTTGGCTCCAGTCTGACTCACACGCCCCCTGGAGAGCAGAGAGTAGAGCTGGAGGGATAGGAGCGAGAGATCTCCCGGGCTGCGCCTCGGGTCCAGATCACTGCAACGCCTCCTATCCGGCCTGGAGTCTACCCCCAGGCCCTAAATGTTTCATTATCCCTGCCGCCAGCCCAGAGGACAGGAACCACTCCCCTGCGAGCGCACGAAATCCGTCCTTCGCTGCGCTCTGATTTACGATTCATTAGGGAAAAAATCCAAGTCTTCAGGATGACGCGGCCTCTTCTCAAAAGGGCCTCTGCGCATTGCTTTGAGACAAATTCCGTCTGCGGCGTCTTTGGTCGCAAACCATTCCAGGCGAGGAATTCGAGGACCCTGGAGCGATCCCGCCTCAGGGAGTCCCAGTTTGGGGTTCTGTGTAGCCGGACCCGAGGCGCTGGGACCTCGTGTTCTCACCAATTCTCATTACAATTCCACATTCCGCTACCACTTAGAATCCACACCCCAGCTCAGCCCCAGCGGGGCTTTTTGTGTGCTGTGATAGACAGGGAGAAAAAGGAGGTGCACGGGGTTCTGCCAAGGCCGAGAGCGCACAGCCACAGGAGGGGGAGTATTTCTGGGGTCGGGAAATCAGACGCCGGAAACAGCAGATAAGTGTTCTCACCGTCCCCTGAAAACTCGCGTTCTGTGTCCTGGAAACCTGGGCCATCTCTTTGCCTACCAGAAACCCACCCCCTACCCAACGCACCCTGGGGAGCGCCAAATTCCCTGTATCTGAGCAAAGCAAACAAACGCGTCTGCGTCTCTTTCAGCAAGAAAGATGTTCCAGTGGGGATTGCTCAACATTTGTGGGGCTCATTTCTAAAACCTTTCATCTTTTCCTTCAAATCGAGCTGAGTGCGGGGTATCTCTCCAGTTCCCCTAGAACAGGAGTGGGCCCGATCTGGCTCCCCACGGAGAAGCCCTTTCTCGTTTTTCCTGGAGCAGGAAGAGGGAGTTTTGCTGGAGACGGACGAGAGTCTCCATCAGTTTGAACCTCAGTCTCTTGGGGACCGGTTCTCCGCCATCCCGGGAGGCGGCATTGTACCAGTGTAAAAGAAGTCAAGGTGCTTCGGGGCATACTGTGAATAGAATCCCAATTAGTGTTTTATCATCAGTGATGATTCTGATACTTTCTGAGTTTTACTTTAGGGCCCTTCTTTGAATGTAGTTGCGCGCATCCTTTCGCTCCAGCGAAACCTGCCAGGCTGCCTTTGGCTGGGATTTGGAGGCTGGTGGCAGCATGACCCCCAGGGGACAGGTACATGGGAGGTGGGAAGGGCTTGCTTGCTGCCAGCTTCTCCCCTAGATTATGGGAGAGGGTGGTCTTGTGCACGTGCGATAGGTTCTCACCAGCGCTCAATGACAGATCCGTCGACCAGAAATGCAGTTTCGGGCCTGCCAGAGAGCTGAGTTGGGGGATGGGGGTGTGTGGAAACGGGGCTAGGAGATATGTGAAGAGGCTGAATACCCCCTCCCCACGCCCTGCGTCTCATCCCCACCCCGAATCCTTCAGTTTTGCCACCCTGCCTAGGGGTCCCTCCTGTCCCAGCTGCTCACAGAATCTGCAGATTCACAGCTGCGCGCCAGGTCCGCGCGGGTCCTTTCTCCCACGAACGTAAGTTTCCTGCTCTCCGCTTCCCTGCCCTGCTTCCAGAAGACCGTGCTTTCTGCTTTCTGGTGACTGCCCTAGCGACCAGCGGGCGAAAGATGCAACCTCCTTGTGGGGGTCCCAGTCGTTACCGACGTCTTGACGCGAGTTCGGCGCCTGGGGAGCTTGGAGGCGGTTGCGGCGCACTGGGCCTCTCAGAATCTGGCAGTCGCCGGGAAGGACTGCGATCGGCGTTTGAGTACCAACTCACTTCCGCTCAAACACTCCTCACCCTGCCATCTCTGCCTGCCCTGAATGCAGAAATAGTCCGGGCGTCGGGTAGTGCCAGTCAGGAGGCCTTGGCCGGCAGTCAAAGCCTCTCCTCCGCTGCCTGGGTTGCCGGGGGCTAGCACAGGGCGCGATTGCGGCCGGAGCTACTGGCCTCATCATCTGGGGAGATACAATCCAGCCTTTAAATCACTCTATTCTGAGCTGGAATTTGGGGCTTGAAAGACAAATTGTGAAATTAGAAGCAAACTGGGTAATCAGGATGAAATTTCCTGGAAATTACCATTTAACGTGACTAATCTAAATACAGATGCCTGTGTTTGTTTCGAGGACAGCATCTTTCTTTTCTCTATGCAGTCTAGTAGCTAGGAGTTTGGGCCCTAGAATCCAGGTGCCTGGCGTTGCAATCCATTTCCACCGTTTAGTTACAAGCTGATAATCTTGAGCAATCCACTGGTCCTTCCTGAACTTCAATTTCCTCATCTGTAAGTGGGGATTCTGTCCATAGTTCTTCTGCAGGGTTGTCGTGCAATGTTAATGGATAGAATTCACATAAAATGCTAAGCACAGTGTTTGCCATGATTCAATGAATGTTAACTAATTTTGTAGTTGCTGCTGTAATTGTCCCTGATGGTGTCTATAACTGTGCCTGGGGCAATGTTGGTGGTGAATTATTTACTGGATGTTGACGTGACCGCTCACAAACAGACTTAGGTCGAATCCACCACTGAAGTGGGGAAGAACACATGCAAGTGCAAATATATCCTGGACTGCCCGGAGGTAGTAGATCAGAGAATAAGGAGTGCTCCTCTCTGCAGAGTGCAGCCCTGGTGCTGGAATCACCTAAGGGTCCTCTTTCCACCTTCATTCCGATCAGTTCCTCAACCTGGGCACTACTGACATTTTGGGCTGGATAAATCTCTGTTGCTGGGAGCTGTCCCATGCAGTCCATGATGTTTAGCAGATCTGGCCTCTACCCACCAGGTGATAGTAGTGCCCTTTCCCACTTGTGACAGTCCAAAGTGTCCCTAGACATTTACCAAAAGTCCTGGGGAAAGGGATCACTTCGGGCTGAAAACAACAGATTTAGATCAGTATCGTTTCTGTTGAAGTCTACAGTGGCCAGGATTTGGTGGCCTGGCTCCGAGCACACCTTACTGCCACTCCTTCAGTTATCCCTGCATTGAACATGTGCACCTTCTACATCCCATTGAACATCTGAACCTTCTACATCCAGGGACCAGACTCTGCAGGGCAGCGTGGTGTGACAGGAGGGAGGAGAAAGAGAAAGTGAGGAGGCGTAGTGAGCGGAGATAACAGAGACAAAGGCCTTTCCTGCATGGTGGACACATGGTCTGTACGGGCCCTGGCATGTCGGTTGAAAGAGTGAATCAGTCAGAGGCTTGCTTGCCGAGCAGAGTTTACAGGGCTTCCAGGGCCTTTCCAATAATATTCTGTGCACGTGTTTCATGTCATGGCCCTGTAGATAGTCGGGGTCCCTCTTCTGTCCATGGGCACCCACAAGGCCAATCTTTGGGTGGAAAAAATTTAGGAACCCAGGGTGGCGTCCCTCCAAATCTCTGTCTGTCACACACACACACACACACACACATTCGTCACCCCCATTATGGTTCTTCCTGGAGCACTTGCCTTTACCGGTTTTGTTAATGTCTGAAAGTCATTAGCTAGACATCAATTCCTTTTGCTTAAAGCCTCTCGTATTTGATTCAAATACAAGTGCCCCTGAAAATAGTAACCACTGAGCACTGACCATCATTCACTTTTCCTGACAGAAGGTTCTGGAAGGGCAAAGGTGTAGAAGGGCCCTGAGGATGGAGCATAAGGTACATGGAAGAGGTGCAGGGGCAAGAATAGGGTTGGGGGGAGGGTTCCAGAAGTCCCACTGGCACCAATCAGTGTTGCCTGAGGCCATCTGCCCACCACCCCTGAATTTGGGGGGCAGTTGAATGACTGTGTTTCAGAATCCGACTTCCCCCACAAAGTAAGGAATAAACTAATCTCAATGAGGCAATAACCTCACAGGTCCATCCTTTTCACAACCTTGCATGTGGTTATCAACAGGCGAGTTCCTAATACTATAGGGGTATGTGTGTGCACATGAGCATGTAGGAGAGGCTGAAACAAAAGGAAAATGTTTAAAGAGTTGGTGAGTCTAGGAGGAGAACCAGATAATCCTGAAGTTGAATACCTGCTTTAGTGATCAAGCTGTCCCTAGGAATCCAAGCCCTGGTGCCAGGAGGCTCTTTTGAAACCACCAACAAAATCCAAGGCCCTGAACTTGACACCTCCCAGCCTGGCATCTGGGCTCCTATCTGTGAGTGGCATTCCCAGCTCCAGGAAGGAAGTGCCCCCCTTGGTCTGTTGGGGAGGCATTGGATCTGGCCTGCCTTTTAGGCAGCTGTGGGTGGGCAGTGTGGCATTCAGGAGTCCTGCCCTGCATCTCCACAGTCCAGGGGCATTGATCAGAGTGGGCTTTAGGCTGTCGGACCCGGGGAGGCTGGGTCAGCCGGGGGACCACCTCCATGGGCTCACTGTTCACAGAGAGGTGCCAGAAAGAAGCAGATGTCTGTTTCCTGGATTCCATGATGATATGAATTTCTAGAATGGCTCTGTATGCACTAAATTGAGTATTCAAAATGCATATGTTGAATTCATATGTAACCTAAATGCCTCAGAATGTAACTATAGTTGGAGGTAGGGCCTTTAAAGAGGCAATCAAGGGAAAATGAGGTCCTATGGGAGGGGCCTAATTCAACGTGACCGGTGTCTTAATAAAAAGAGATTAGGACACAGATACACGTGGAAAAAGCCATGTGAAGACACGGAGAAGGTGGCCATCTACGAGCCAAGGAGAGAGGCCTCAGCAGAAACCAAATCTGCTGACACCTGGGTCTTGGACTTCCAGCCTCCAGAACTGTGAGACATAAACGTCTGTTGTCGAAGCCTCCAGTCATGGTATTTTGTCATGGTGGCCCAAGCAGGCTGATACAGGTTCTGACCTGAGAGCTCTCTGCACCTTGGCATGCTCCTGTGAGAACATGGAAGATGGTGCAGGAAAGAGTATGGGACAATAGTCAAGAACCTGACATCCAGCCCTAGTTATACCACGCGCTAATTCTGTGACTTCAGAAGAACCATACAATCTTCCTGGATCCATTTCCCCTTCTCCAAAGTCAGGGAGTGTACCAGACGTTTAGGGTTGTTTTTTTTTTTTTTTCCTATTTTTGTTTTTCTGACCAGCATCCATTCCCGCTCCTGGCTATAGCATCTAGATTTTGTTTTGTCAAATGTAAATTAAGGTCAGTTCTGAAGGAACCGTCTCCACATAATTCAGCGAAGACTAGGTATTTACTGCTCATGCCCCCGGCAGCTCAGGCCTGCGCACAGGACCTGGGCCTGACCAACTGGACATTTTCCCTGCAAGTCCGAATCTAGAGGGGAATAGTAACACAGAAGTCCCTGTCAATTAGAGGGAATTTCCTACGGCAAATGACATGTGACGGTGGTAGAAAGGATTGCCCAAGGTGGAAACTCCAGAGGTGGCCTCTAGCTGGACTGTCCACAGATGAGGCCTTGGTTGTATCCTCCCCCACTTCCTGCCTGGTTTCAGGCCATTTCCAGCATTCCCGTTGATTCCGTGAATTATCAGATGGCCTTTCCTTCAATACTTCCTTTCAATACCTTTTCTGCTTAAGTAGCCAGAATTCGTTTCTGTTGCCGGCAACCAAGCACTCTGAGTGATGCAATAATCCTCATCATATATGAGCTATTTAGAACCTGCACAGGATTGTGAACAGACCTGAGATAAGTGTGACAGTTCTGTCCCTGGAACTATCAATTCTGACCAGGTGATCGATGTTACTCACATAGAATTCTCTGAACGGGGGCTCTTTTAAGCAGTTGCCCATGCATTCCCTTTGGACACACTGGACATTAAGACTTGGTACTATGGTTTGAATGTTTGTCCTTCTGAAACTCATGTTGAAACTTAATCCTCGATGTAACAGTATTGGGAGGTGGGGACTTTAAGAAGTGATTGGGTTCATGGATTAATCCATGCATGGGTTGACGGATTAATGGGTTAATGGATTAATGGGTTATTTTAGGAATGGGTCTGTTATAAAAGGCCAAATTGGCTGTCTCTCTTGAAAGCCGCATCACCATGTAACACTCTATACAGTCTCAGGACTCTGCAAAGAGTCCTCCCCAGCAGGAAGGCCCTCCCTAGATACTGGTGCCAAGCTCTTAGATATCCCATCCTCCAGAACTGTAAGAAATAAACTTCTTTTCTTTATAGATTACCAGGTCTCAGGTATTTAGGTACAGCAACACTAAACAGACTGAGACACTTGGGTTGATGGTTTCAGAATTCATCATCCAGTGGTGACACATGGGTCACAGTGGAAGCATGAGCTGGTGTCACGCTGGAGCAGCACTGGGCTTCCTGGGGGCAGCAGGAGTGGTGCCTCCTCCCACTTTGCACCCTGCACAGGAAGTCATGCCCAGGCCGTGCACTTTTGCACGTACATTCCTGGATCTGCTCACTCTGTGCTGCTTTGCTCTTACTCACCAGGAAAGAGACGCTTCCTGAATTTCTTTATCTTTAAGACTCTCTGTGGTAGTTAAGAATGTCCTAGAGGTTCCCAATAACTCTTCAAATCACAAGCCTTTTTATTGTAAGTGTCAGAAACTACTTTAAGGCCAGATGCTGTGGCCCATGTCTGTAATCCCAGCACTTTGGGAGGCCAAGGAGGGAGGATCACTTGAGGCCAGGAGTTCAAGACCAGCCTAGGCAACAAGTCAAGATCCCATCTCTACAAAAAAATTTTAAAAATTAGCTGAGCATGGTGGCATTCACCTGTAATTCCAGCTAATAAAAAAAAAAAAAAAAAAAAAGGAAGCTACTTTAAGCTTAAAAGAGCCTATTGACTCACAGAATCAGTTACATTCAGGAGTGGAGCTGTCCTTGGGAGCTGCAGGGATGTGTTGAGGTGTCCGGGCCTCTCCTTATTCCTTGGCTTTGCTTTTTTCTCTGTGTTGTCCTTACTCTTCCATACTGTGGACAAGGTGGGGGTGTGCGGGTTAAAGGGTAGAGAAACAAGGTCAGGATGACAACAACCAGCTTATGTCATCCCAGCCAAATAGGCCCCACAAAAGAGCCAGAGTATCTCTCTCTCACTCACTCTCCCCTCGAGCTCCACAGTGACGGCACGTGGCCATGGCAGCAGCCCGTGAGCACGGCAGGCATTGTCCAGGGTGGTCATTCCAGAGGTGACCGTTCTAAATGCAGATTGGTGCTGCCGGGGTTCTCTGCCAATCCTGTGGCTGTGGCCAGGAGTTGCACTCTGGGGGAACTTGGATTGGAGGCGCCACCAGAACACAGGAAATGTAGCTGAGCTTGCTGGAAGGAGAAAGGACGCTAAACAGACAAAAGTGCAGATGTCCACTCTGAGTGCCAATTTCTGATTCATGCTGTAGTGCAGCGGTTCTCAAAGTGTGGACCGTGGGCCCTCAGGCTTCCCTCAGGGAGTCCAAGAGGCCAAAGCTATTTTCACAGTAATAGTACTGAGACATTATCTGCCTTTTTCACTGTGTTGACAGTGGCACTGATGGTGCAGAAGGGAGCAGTGGGCAAAACTGCTGGGGCCTTAGACAACCAGGCAGTGGCAATGAGCTGCTCTAGCGGTCAGGGTACTCTTGGTCTCCATCCCCTCAAGGTAAAAAGAAATCCAGTTGCACATAAGAATGTTCTTGATGATAATTTTATTAAAGCTCTTTAATATTCTTTGTAACATTCTATGTGACGAAATGGTAAGTTTTCACCTGCTGCAAACCAAAGTATGTAAAACAGTAGTAGTTGTCTCGAAAAAAAAAAAAAAAAGCACTGACATGATTATTTAAATGGCAAGCTGAACGAGTTGTTTTTTTCATGGAAAATCATTTTACTTGAAAGGACTGGCAAACAAACTGGTTCTTCAGACATGCGTATTTAGTAGACATTTTCTTGAAAACAAATGAAGTGAGCCGGTTACTTTAAGAAAAACAACCAACAGTATTTGTTGCCAATTATAAGATTTGAGGTTTCAATCAAAAATTGGAATGCTGGAACACATGTATTCATCACTGTGAACCTGATAACTTCTTAATGCTTAAAGACTTATGATAAGATCAGTGGCAACATTAACAAATGTGATTTTTAAATATTATATCATGAAACGTACTAACATATAGATGATCTTCATTAACTTGGTGAACCAGTATTCGCAGATGACCAAGGTATGATGCTACAAAATTATGCACAGGTAAAAGAGCCATTCAGACTTCAAGGTAGATTAGCAGATTTTCAGGTAACAGAGTACAAAATTTTTTTTATATGATTCCAGGTTCCACATTATAACTAACATTTAAGAATTTCAGGTTTTGATATAGAACCAAAAAAAATTCCACAATTATATGAAAAAACTATTAAAATATCCTTCTACTTTTTAAACTACTTATCTGTATGAGACTGATTTTCTTCATATATTTCAAAGAAAACAACACATCACAAAAAATTGAATGCAGAAGGAGCTAGGAGAATTTAGCTATCTTTTCTTAAGCCAGACATTATCCCATAAATGTGTGCAAATAAAAGAATATATACATTAAAAAGAAAAAAAAGCTAGACATTAAAGAGATTTGCAAAAATATAAACTTTGGTCTCAAGACCAAAGCTTGCAGAGGGCTATTGCAGAGTTTTAACAGCAAGAGTGGCCAGCACTACCAGAGACGTATTAACCCTCCTGATCCTCATCATAGCCCTGTGGGGCAGGAATTACTGTAATCCCCATTCCACAGTTGAAGAAACTGTGGCACAGAGAGATTGAATGACTCCCAAAGGCCATGCTGTTGGCCTGCGGAGACCGGTGGATTCCAGCCCAGAGTCTGGCTCCAACGTCGGTGCTTCTAACTTGTTACAATGCCGCCTCTTTCCTACCAACCAGTTTATGAGGCTGTTCATTTCTTGTCCACCCACGGTACACAGCTCATGATTCTATCACCCGTGCCATTATGCCAACGCCCCTTTATGAATGTCATCTCTCGGGCCACAGTGCAGCGGAAGGCCAGCTGTAGGACAGTTGCCCAGCTGCCATCCCTCTGGTGACCCTAGTTCAGCCTGAGGTGCACATGGAGCTCTTTGCATGGCCCTAACGACCACTAATCATCTGTGGCCATACAGTTTCTCTTCGTAACCTTGGCCTAGTACACCAAGCGTAATATTACACACGGCTGAATAATTGAAATTCCATTTCCCTCGAGTACCTTTTAATTAAAATGTTAATTTGGGCACGCATAAGTTAACTCCACTTCGGCCCAGAAAGAAGGGTTTAAACTCTAAAAGGATTTTGGAATTCTCTCACCAACTTAAGGCATTTTGGGGATACGGTTGGTATGAAAGATGCTTCAGAAAATGAAGTTGTCATGTATTGAATGTGTAAATAAACCTTTCAGCGCACTGGCGGGATCCAAGCGCAGTAGGGCTGGAAAGGCATTCTGGGTATTGGCATGCAAATGAGCGTGTCAACAGTGGTTAGAGTGTACCTTGGGGTGGTAAACAAGCTGATTGTCATGGGAAATGTAGTGGGCTCTGCTCTCTTTGAAACTGTTTTGCAAATCCCTTGTTTGGTTAGATTTCTGAAAGTTGAGTTTGTGAACTCAATAATACAGCTTAATACCTTAATACCAAACTCCCCGTCACATGGTCCTTGGATGCCTGGCAGGGTTGTGCACACCATAAAGGGCCGTCCAAGCAGGCGTGGCCAATTAGGTCTGGAATGCATGGGCCTGAAGCACAAACAGAAGGCTGAAGTAAGATGTGGGCCACAATCAGAAAAGGATGCCGCCCTGTGTGTGGATCTGCTGTTCCAACCGTGGGTCTGCCTGCGCCATGTGGCCGCTCCCTGCCTTGCAAAGGCTGTCTCTGCCTGAGATGGGCTGGCCCTCTCACGCCCAGCCTGGCCGACTCCTACTCAGCCTCCTCTGGGAAGCCTTCCCCACCTGTCCAGGTGGAGGCGGCCATCTCCATCTCAGGTGCTCCGGCCCTTCTGCTGGTTCTTCCTTCACTCTCAACCGCATGGGCACATGCCAGGCGCTCCAACCACAGTGAACGGCACTCTGTGTGCGCATCTGTCTCTGGCTAAGCGGTGCTCCTCAAGGCTGGGGACCGGGTCTTCCTCATCTCAGCATCCCCGGGGCCTGGCACGTGGTGAGCACTTGGTAAACACCATGTATGTGCAGAGACTCTCTTACCCGGTGGAAGATGAAATCAATAAACATACTGAACCTTGAGCATGAGTTCCCTCTTCCCTCTTCATCCTGCTTGTGGACCCTGTCCCCGCAACCCCTGCCAGCCAAGCTTCCCACAGGGGTCTGCTCTCTGAGCTTCCCCAGGGGTCACTTCTCTATAGCTCCACTGCTCGCCCCTTCCAGAGACACCTGCCCTTTGTCCTCCAAACTAACACTAATGCCTTTTGCAATCCACCCCCCCAAAAACCCCACTTCTCTGAAGAGCACATTGTCTGGGAAGCCAGCCCTGAAGTTTCCTTCTACAGAAAAGGAGATCGGCTTCCCAACAGCCAAGTGTTTGTTCCCCTGTCCCCTCTGAGAAGGAGCAGTGTGAGCTGGGTGACCACAGCGAGAAGGACACTACCCGCTTTGCCTGCCAGGACCTCCCTGTTGCCCCTGGGGAGTGGGCTGCGGGCTACAGCGGGGGAATCACTTCCCAGCCTGCTACTGATGAGGGAACAGGGCTGTGATGTGACATTGATGACATGCTCCCTGGCCATACCGTGGTACTTTGGGGGACAGAAGCTTGGTCATGGAGTGGAAAATGTTGTACATAGTCTTATTCAAAAATAATGTAGGTCCGGGTCAGGGTCTGTTTTCTATTCTGTCTGTCTTCTGTTGTAGTTTGGGGTCAAATCATGGCACACTTGCATACCCCATTGTTGTGGGCTGAATTACACCCCCTCCAAATTTGTATGTTGAAACTCTGACCCCCAGTACCTCAAATGTGACCGCATTTGGAGATGGGACCTTTTAAAGAGGTGATTAAGTTAAAATGAAGCCATTATTGGGGGACCCTACTCCAAGCTGACTGGTGTCCCAAGAGCAGAGATTAGAACACAAAGAGACACCGGGGGGGGGTGTGCACACACAGAGGAAAGGCAGGGTGGGGACACAGCAAGAGGGTGGCCATCTACCTACAAGGCAAGGGAGAGACCTCAGGAGATCAGCCCTACCAGTGCCTTGGTCTTGGACATCCAGCCTCCAGACTGAGAGGGAATAAATTGCCGTAGTTTAATATCCAGTCTGTGGTATTTTTGCTATGGCAGACCGAGCAAACTGGTACACCCACTGCGTGTTCCGATCTGGTCTTCACGTGGAGAAACCTGCACGAGGAATCAGCTCCGCTGTCAGGTGTGGCGGCACTGCCTCAGCATCAAAGGACAGCACAGCTGCCCCGCTGTCGCTGTGGCCATGCCAGACCCGGCTGTTCCAGGCATGCCCAGGCTCGGTGAGGGGGACAGTCCTGGCAGCCACCGAGCCCCTGACCTCGCCCAAGCGTCCCAGCTGGCTCTGACCCTCACTCCCCGCTCATGAGTGCATTGCTTGTTCAACATACATTCGTCTATGTATCAGGTGACGGTGAGCAAAACAGGCTGATTTATGAAGCTTACATTCACGAGAAGGAGAAAGACTGTAAGCAAATCACCACACACCAGAGAAAAAGCCACAGTCAGATGAGGAGAACAGGAGAGAGAAACCGCAGCAGGCTTGGAAGGGACCCAAGATTTTAACGGTGAGGAGGGGTTAGGAGACGTGGATGAGGTGTGGAAGGAAGCGATGGAAGAGCAGCTCATGCAAAGGGCCTGTGGTGAGCTGGTACAAGCCCTCTTCAGGCACTGAAAGAAGACCCAGGGACAGGAGTGCAAAGAGCGGGCAGTTCCTGGAGAGGCAGGACTGGGGAGGAGCTGCTGAGCCTGGCTGATGGGATCAAGGATTGTGGGTTTTGTTTTAAAAGTGATGGAGCTCATTAAAGACTTTTAAGCAGAGGTTTAACAGGATCAGATCCATGTTTTGAAGAACTCGCGGTGGCTGCAGTGCGGAAAATGGGTGTGAGGCAGCAAGATCGGACGGGGGAGACCGGCTCCCTCAGCAGGCAGCACACAGCCACACCTGGCTGGAGAGCCGATTCCTGACTGGTGTGATCTGGGCAAAGGTCCCCTCACCCTGCCGAGAAAGTTCCCTCTCATGTGCTTGCTGCAGAGCCAGGACCCGCCGCAGATCTACTCGTTCAGTGAAAGTCCCAAGCCCCGATAAAATGCAAACACTTTTACAGGACAACACCTTAGCCTGAGCAGCTTCATGCATGAGTTGCCAGAAATGAGCTCACTGGACAAGCACTGGGAAGGCAGTTTCTTAGAAACGAGTCTCCCCTGTGAAGGTTTTGCTAGGGAGATGCAGGTGGGCCAGGCTGCGGGAGGCAGAGCGCCTGAGTTTCTCATGAGCAGCCAAGAGAGCTCAGGAGAGCTGGGAGCGTGGAAGGTGGACACAGAGGAGGCGAGAGGGGTCGAAGGAGAGCCTTAGGGCTGTGAGCACTGTATCATTATTAGCTCTGTTTTCTACTTGAGCTTCAGTTCAGAGACGCTAAGCAATGTGCCTCAGGTCACACAGCCTGGAGGAGCAGAGTCAGGACTCAAACCTTCTGTACCTGCTGCTGCATTCCCCCTCAGCGACAGGCCTGGGAGCCAGCTCTAAAGAATCCAAGCAATGGCCCCTGCGCTCCTGGGTGATGAACTGTGAGGACCCGCCCCAAATACCATCCCATCTGTAAGTGACTGGCACAGAGTAGAAATGCAAGGAATATTGAACGAATGAATGAACAAATGAATGAGTCATCATATGGGCAAGTGCTCTGTAAACAATAAGGCCCTGGACCTTCAGGGGATTTTAATAGCTTCAGTCCCCTTAATCAAAAAATCCTCCAGAGTCGAGTCCCTGTTAAAAGGCAAACGGTTCTTCAGAGGCCGCCTCAGCCCTGAAACCCTCCTGATCCACATTCATGCACCCAGCACCGTGTGCTGAGCTCCTTCCAGGCACCGGGCCCTGGTTCCAGGGAAACTGCTGGGAACAGGGCAGGCGGGGTCACTGCGTTCACACCAGCGGGGACCAGAGACCCCAAAGCAAGCAAGCCCACAAATGAATAAGATAACTACAGACGGCCACAGGATGGGATAGGAAGGAAGTGGGTGTTTTATAGAGCGCAGTGGCCCCCCTTCCCCAAGGGGACACTTCCCAAGACCCCCAGTGGATGCCTGAAACCACCGATAGTGCCAAACCCTGTATATTCTATGTCTCTCTCAAAATATCATATTGTTCTATACTCACCCTTCTTGTGATCTGTCGATCTGATCGCCAAGACACCTACTAAGTGACTATAGAATAAAAACTATTCATTGGATAGTTCTTGACAGGAGAAAGAAATCATCTGATCTGTGTTTTTAAAAGATTGCTCAGGCTGCTCTGAGGAGAACAGGACATGGGCCAAGCCAGGCACAAGCAGGAAAGCTGCCCCTGACGATGGCGGCCAGGGCAGAGCTCGGGGCGGCTTGGACAGGCTGGCAGCTGCTAAGGTGGCGAAGGGTAGTGACGCGGGTGTGCTTCTAGAGTGATGTCACCACTAGCTGATGTTCCGATGTCAGGACGAGAGCAGAGTGCTGCGTCACTTGTAGGTTTCTGGCCTGAGCCGCTGGATGAATGGTCCTGCCATCTACTGAGACGGGAAGACCCAGGGAAAAGATCGTTCCCGTCTGGGCCATGTTACGTCAAAGACGCCCGTCTTCCCAGTGGAGACGCTGACCAGGCAGTGGACATACGCATTCGCAGTTCCGTTAGCAGAAATGAAAGGAAATGAGAACAAAGGAGGAGGTAGAATCCCTGACGAAGGCGGGCTGGTAGGAGAAGGAGCCTTGGTGATTCACAAGAACAAACTTCCTTCTCGCCACCATTTCCAATTCAACTATATTCCTAAAAAGTATTCCTGAGCACGTGTTATGTGGCAGGCACTGCCTAAGGTGCCGTGGACTCAGCAGGAAGCAGGAGAGGCAGAGCCCTGTCCTCGAGCTCCTTACGCTCCGGGAGGAGAGACAGCCACAGGCCACGTAAACGCTGCGCGTGCACCAGAGAGCGAAGGTGAGGCAGAGCGCCGGGGCGCAGACTCCCCCTGGCAGTCCAAGGCCTTGAAGGGAAACCTGAATGAGGGGAAGGCCAGGCCGTGGGGAGGAGCACGTGCGAAGAGCATGGGGCCTCCCAGGGCAGAACGGAGGCCAGTGCCGAGAGGAGCGTGGACCAGGGCCATCCCAGGTGTCGGCAGGGCCTGGTGGCCACCGGAGAGCTAGAAGTCACGCCTGCGGGGCAGGAAGCTAATGGAGTTTTCAGCAGGGGACAGACACTCGGGATCATGCTCTGGACCGAGGGCTCTGGCTGCGGGGTGGAGAATGGGTGGTGGCGGGGTGTGTGCGTGGGGGCAGAGTCGAGAGATTGTCACAGGGGTCTGAGAGTGAGACGCTGGGGCTCCGGCAGCTTGCCTGTGGGGTGATGAGATGGATTCAGACGTGTTTTGGAAGCTGAGCTGGTCCACTGACGGGCGGGCTGTAGAGAATGTGAGACACAATTTGAGAGTCGTCAGAGAGGCCAGAACCCCTGGACGGAGTGGGACAGAGCGGAGAGGAGGGCAAGGAGGTGACCAGGAGCACTGCGATGGGAAGAGTGCAGAAGTGAGGAGGAGGGGCCGTGCGGTGGGAGGATGAGGGCGAGGGGTTTGCAGTCTGGACGGAGCAGGGTCTCTCAGCCTTGGCACTGGCGACACGTGGGGCCGATCCCCCGTGGCCAGGACTGTTCTGTGCGCTGTAGGATACCTGGCAGCATCTCTGGCCTCTGCCCACTGGGTGCCAGGAGCACCCCACCACACAGGCATAACAACCAAAAACATCTCCAGACACTGCCAAGTGTCCCTTGAGGGGAGAAAAGTCACCTCCAGTGAAGGACCACTTCGTTGGAGAAGATGCTCTGAAGCAGAGGCAAGAGCACCCCAGGGCTCCGAATGTGGGCTCCAGAGTTAGACCCCCAGGGCACAACACAGGGCCCGCCACCTGCTAGCCGGGTGACCTCCAGCAACGGATGCCTCGGGTTACTTTATCTGTAAAACAGGAATGCAATGTCACCTCATTCAGAATGTTACAGGGATCACTAAAAGAATTAATATGGGAAAATGCGTAGAATAACGCCTGGCACGTTGTGAACAGTTAACAAGACGTTATTTTACAAAGCGCCAAAATGGGGGCTGAACAGGCAAAGCGTGCACACACAGGAGGGTCTCAGCCCCGTCTCAGCTCACGGGCCGGTGCTCACTGGAGGAGCCTCGCTTGAGCCCGAGAGGGGCTGAGGAAGAGCTTTGGGTAGACGGGATGGAGGTATTCTGGGATGACCAAACAGTCTCTGCAAATGTCTAGAGAAGAGGTTGACACTTTCAGGAAATGACAAATAGCCCAGAGTGCCCTGCCCTGGTGGACCAGGGTGCGGTGGTTGGGGTGCAGGAAGTGTGAGGAGCCAAGGCCACAGAGCTAAGGACGGAGAAGCCAGGCATGACGTGAGGTCCATGAGAAGCCACAGAGGGTGTCAGGCTGCTGAACGGAGCTTCCATGAGGACATCCGCTCCAGATGTCCCCTGCCTTGTGGGCCCCGGTCCCTGTCTTTGCTGGCCCTGGACTCTGATCTTCCTTCCTTTTCCCTCAGTCCCCGGCTGTCCGTGCCACCACACGCCAAGGACTCCCAGAGTGAGAGCCATCCATCCATCCATTCATTCGTTCAACAAATCTCCACAGCCACGGACGTGCCGCATCGCTGCCGGTGCTGGGGCTGTAACAGGGAACGAGACAGACAGGAGCCCTGCCCTCCGGGAGCGCACGTCCTGGCGGGGGAGACGGGCGATGAATAACACACCTAGCAAACGCAGAAGCTGTCTGCTGTTCAGTTACTACAGGCAGTGAGAGCGCTATGGGGGACCACAGGCTCCTCGGGCAGAAAGATAGTGCTGTGTGCGCAGGACAAGGTGCAATTTTAAGCAAAGTGCTCCACGGGGACCCTGAGAAGGTGGATCTGAGGGAAGGAGAGGAGAATGCAGGGACGGGAAGGTGTAGCCGTGGCTCCCACGGGGCCTCAGCTCTCCCTGAGCTTGGGAACCCACAGCAGGCTTCTGGCCATGCCCATTCTGCAGCCGAGCAGGCCAGAGAGTGGGACTCGGCCCTCCAGCCGGCCTCCTCGCCAGCCCACCCCGTGGCCAGCGCCCCTTCCGCCTCCTAAACTCACTAGATCCTCTTTCCTCCTCCTCTCTGCAGGGCCTGCCCCTCTCCTGGCTCATCCACTTTCCTCCCCGCTCTCCCGGCCTCCACTCCCAGCACAATCCTGAACACATATCACGCCCAGATTATGCCTTGCTTAAAACCCTTCCCAGATTTTATGGTAGCTGAACTCCTGTGGCCTCTACGTCGGCCTTGTCCGATCCCTCGACTGAGGCCCAGCGCTTCCACGCCCCTCCTCTCCTCCCTCCCTCACTCCAGCCTCTCTCTTTCCCACCTCAGGATCCTTGCACATGTTGTTCCCTCTGCCTGTAACACCCTTCCCGTCTTTCCTGCGGGTCCCTTTTCAGATCTCAGCTGAAATGTCCCCTCCTTCCAAAGGCCTCTGCCAATCACCCTGCTAAACAGCTCCTTCTCCCCTCTTTCTTAGTCACTACATTGTGTTCTTTCTTGTCCTTTTCACAGGTTAATTTGACAATTGCGTGTGGCCTTCGCTGCCACTGGACTGCAGTTTGGTGAAGACAGGAGGTTGTCTCGTGCACTAGGTACACACAGCGCCTAGTCCAGTGCCTGCCGCGGGTAGGAGAGCGGTGCCGGGACCCGGGAGTGGGGGAACGCATTGGGAAGTGGCTGCAGCTGTCCAGCTGCACCACGTGGCAGCTTGAGCCATGGACGTGGGAAGAAGTGGGCAGACCTGAGATCCACTTTGGAGGACAAACCGTTAGGGCCTGGCGTTTGCCTGGAACTGCCCCAGAGCCACTCAGACCTGCCCATGTGATCCTAGGACCAGCCCAGCCTTCCTGGGCATTCTCACATGGCTCAGTTCCTCCCGCCCAGCCCCCACCGCCCCCCTGCCCCCAGGCATACCAAACCTGTTTCTTCTTCAGAGGACTTCGCTGTGGGAAAACACCCTTGAGCTCCTCTCCTCTCCCTAGCCTGGCCGGTTTCCCACTGGGGAAGCGGGACCCAGAGAGGTGAGGTGACTTGGCGAGGTCTCCCCGCCGGTGCTTGGAGAAATGGGGCTGGAACCTCATTTCTTCACTTACAATCCCCGCACCCACTGCCTCTTCTCAAAGACAGCTTGGTCCACTGCCCACATCACCTCCACCACAGGTCAGCCACGTCTGAACCAGCTGGGACAGGGACAATACAAGGCGGTGACTCCCAGGGCAGAGGAGCATCCAAACTGTGATCCTGCAGGGAAACCTGAGGGGCCAACGCTTGGCTTTGCTGGCCCTAAGTGAGGGCAGGGCAGACTCTGAGAGGAGAAGTCGGACGGCTGGGTAGAGGGGTGGGGACTTCCCCTCCTGCCTGTCAGACCCAAGCAGATTTACACTTGTCATCATTGTCATCTCTCCCAGCACAGAAGCCTGGATAGGCACTGAGCAGCAGGAGCTGGAGTTGTGAAGCCGTCACTCACTCGCTCACTCACTCATGCACTCAGAAAACATTGTTCAGAGAGTTGTATAAGGCAGGCGTTCTCTGCGACGCCCGGAGAGTCACCCTCGAGCAAGACACTGGGAGGAAGTGTCAGGAGACACATCCTCTGGAGCAGAGAGACGTGTCAACAGACCTAATGTGCTGGGGGCCTCCTGCAACCCGAGGAAGCTGGACAAAGAGAAGGCAGGGGAAACTTCGTCCTGGAAGGAGGGACAGGCAGAAAAGAGAGGAGACCCTTATGGGGCGACAGATTCTTTCCTCACGAGGTCTAGAAGGGATCTGTACACTTCCTTCCGGTTGGCCATTCAGTCAACAAATATTTACTGAGCACGTGACATCTGCCAGAAACCGTGCTAGACACAGGAAGGCCCAGTAGCTCTCGATTCACACCCTGCACCTGGCCTCCTGGGCCAGCTACGGCCCCCTGTCTCCCAAGGCCTCCCTGTGCAGAGGGTCCTGAGAGAGGATTAAATAACACAGAGCAAGTGTCACTGCCGCCATCGCAGAGTCTGTAAGCCAAGGAACCAGAAGAACTTTAAAACAGCGGGGAGGCATGTTAAGGCCCAGGGCAGACCCTCATGGCCCCCAAGGTCACTGTCAGTGATTTCGCTCCCAGGAGGTTCATCAAGAAACTTGAGGCGGCCGGGCACGGTGGCTCACACCTGTAATCCCAGCACTCTGGGAGGCCAAGGTGGGTGGATTGCTTGAGCTCAGGAGTTCGAGACCAGCCTGAGCAAGAGCGAGACCCCGTCTCTACCAAAAATAGAAAGAAATTAATCGGACAACTAAAAATATATAGGAAAAATTAGCCAGGCATGGTGGCGCATGCCTGTAGTTCCAGCTACTCGGGAGGCTGAGGCAAGAAGGATCGCTTGAGCCCAGGAGTTTGAGGTTGCTGTGAGCTAGGCTGATGCCATGGCACTCTAGTTCGGGCAAAAAGAGTGAGACTCTGTCTCAAAAAATAAAAAAATAAATAAAAAATAAAATAAGAAACTTGAGTCAAAGTCGTTTTGCTTATGTTGGTCAAGACTCTGAGTTACAAGTGGCAGAAGCCCAGTACAAACTGACCCAAGCACAAAAATGAGTTTAACAACTTCAGGCACAGCTGCATCCAGCTGCTGGAATAATGACCTCGGACTCTTGTCTCTCTTAGCTTGTTTTCCTCTGAGTTGTTTCGTTCTCAGGCCCTGGATGTGCAGGATACAGGGTCCCGCTCTAAACCCCAGGGACAGGGTGAGCGGGACAAACACAACGCCTGGCCTCCCGGAGCTTATAATCGGTCAGGTTGTCTACAATTGCTAGCAAAGGTAGACCCCAGGCTTTCTGTG
>CAUYSK010014291.1:0-25000 GCA_963575035.1 Avahi laniger | reverse complement strand
CTTTTTCTGTGCATAGGCAAGAGAGCTGCAACTGAACTGGTACCGAAATTTCTGGTAAATAAAAAGAGAGTAATTTATGAAAGGGACCAATGTCTCTGCACAGCCTCTGGCTTGTCGCCTGAATGAATGGCTCCCTTTGAAGTATGCCATGTCTTAGCTCATAAATGTAATCCAGCATCAAAGGTACTCAGGCCCGGTGATGCAAAACTGTTTACTCTTCGTTTTGATGTATACAAAAAGATGCCCTTTATTTCCCTGCACTCCAGTGAAAGATGCAGAATAGACCCAGAGAAGCCTGCCATGGGTTGGCTTGAAAAGGCTGAGCTTTGAGAGCAGAGGCGGCTCGACTGGCAAAACCCAAATGTGGACACGCATGGGTCACTGGCTAGGGGTGTTGATTGTGAAGAGCCATCCAGTCACGAAATCCATCTCGACAGTGCGTGCCGATCAATCATGACCTTGCAGTGGCAACATTTGCCAGCCTGGAAGCCATGAACTTCGGTTTGCTCATTTTACTTGAACCCGATGCTACCCCTGGGGACCAATGCCACACACTCACTGTGTGACTGATGCAGAGGACATCCCTGAAAGGAAATAGGAGACCAAGTTTCCTTTGCCAAAGGGGATTATAGCCACTATGTCTGTTTAACTCTTTCCTTCCCTGGTCCTGAAACCCATCCAGCTGGGGGTGGGGCTGGGGGCTGCCGTTGGCTCCGAGGTAAAGCTGGCACTTTGATAACTTCCACACTCAGCAGAGTGAGGGCAGCTCCGGCTGGAATGGGCTGGAATGTCTCTCTCCATGCTGGGATTGGAGAAAAAAGTTCACTTTGGCTAATTTCGACTTTTCCATCATTAAATCTGCACCTGCAATGTCAGGGGTCACCCAATAATAAAATGTGGCATCTTTGAAACTGCTCAGTCACGTGAAAAGGGCTGTAATTGAGTAGATTCATTCTCAAGCCCCATCGGGGACACAGCTCAGGGCTGGGGGAGGGGGAGAGGAACAGGGCGGGAGGCAGGGCCCAGAGCAAGCCAGGCTCTGGGAGGGACCATGGGAGCAACAGCAGCTTCTGATGTGGTCCCTTGCTTTTGAAATCTGAGACCAAAAATAAATAGATATCCCCCACATTCACCCCATACACACTCTCATGGCCATGCCGGCCTCCAGCCTTTGTGAGCAGTTTGACCTGATAAACGCGCTTGGCTGGCATCAAATAGTTCAGCTTTGACCGATCCTATTTAAATATGTGAATTAGTCATGAAGTGGGACACAGCTTGGTGAGCTTGCTAAATTGCTGGACTCTATTGAAGGAAAAGCAGAAAAAAGGAGAAAGCCATTCAGTCTTCTCCATTAGGTGGAGAGGTAAGAGGCATCCCAGCCTCGGGGCCACCTCTCCTCACTGCTACCAAGCCTTGATCCACGTGCAGGAGTAAAAGCCCTCCTGGGCCATGTGGCATAGGTCACCTGGTACCACTTGGATTCTCCTTTCCAGCCTGGTGAAATCAAGCACCTGCGAGGCCCTGGCCTTCCAAGGCACACAGACTGTCTGGCTAGCTCAAGCGACAGCCGGGTCTCCCAGGAGGCAGAGGCCCACTGGCACTGCAGTTAATGAGGACCCCATGCTTGGGCTAGTGGGGACTCCAAGATATGCCACCATGGGAACAGCTAACCTGGAGCTTCTCTAGGCAGAGTTAACCCAACTACCACTGCTTCCTGCCCAGGAGAGGAAGGAGGAGGAAAGGAGAGAACTTGGCGAGTGCTTTGAAGTTTCTAGGGACAATCCCTTGGGCTAGGAAATGAGACCCACAGGACTTGTCCAGGAGAGCATCACCGGCAGGGCCCTCACCGGCAGGGCCCCCACTGGCAGGGCACCAGCCAGGGCTTAGCCCGCCACGTCTGGAGTTCCTTAGACATGCCCAAGCACACACACACAACCCAGGCCCCTCCTCCACCTGCCCAGTGCCACTGCCGCAAAGAAAAGGAGCCTCTGCGCTCCGGCTGCTTAGTGGGCTTGGGTTTGGGTGGCAGCTGGGCCCAGACAGGAAAACTGTCACATGCCTGCTGTTCGAAACCTCCCCTTTTTAACTCAAGCCATTCTGCACACCTTTCTACGGTGAAGAGTTGCTCAAATCAGGTATTTCCTAGCACAGGTGTTGGTGGCACAAGCCCAGCCACTCACTTAACTACAAAAGGATGTTACTAAAGGTGGGGGGGGCGAGTCCACTTGCTTGACGTGCAGCATGCGAGCTATGAACCCAAACTGGAGCAAGGAAGAAAATGAAGGATCAACCCCTGTGTCTCCTTAAGGGGAAGCTTTAGGACAGAGGCCCAGGCAGGGGGTCAGCAGGGCCATGGCTGAAGTCCCCAAAGGTTGGGGAAAGCCCAGCTCTGGGCCCCACAGCGCCCGGAGGGTGTTCGGCTCTCCGCAGGCGTTGGCAGTTACACCCTGGGTTTGCAGGCTCCCTGCATCTCCTGGGAGAACTAAGGAAACTTACCGAGGTCTTCCCTGGAATGAGAGTCTGGCTTCGAAACTGTGAAGTAGCAGCGCCCCCTGCCTGTGCGTGGCCGCAATAGCGAGGAGGCCTTCCAGAGCGGGGACCCGCCCCCCAAGGAGCTCCAGAGAGGTCGCCAAGGGCAGGGGGAGAACCTCACGTGGGCATCCAGAGGCAGCTTTGCTCCCACGGGCATCTGGAACTTATCTATTGTAGAACTCAGCAGTCCCTGCGCCACCTTTCTTCCTTCCCCGCTCCCCGACATACTTAAAGTGAAGGCCAGGGAGCCAGCAAAGGGCAGAGAAGGGTCTCCCTAGAGTTCCTGCCACACGGGGTGCTGATGGACAGGCTGCAGGTTGGCCTGACCCCCCTCCCCGCTTCCATCCCTACTTATTTCTTTTGTGGCAGTCCTCAGTCAATCGACTGCTGTAATGGTGGCACTGCCATTATTGTGATGGGCATCACGGTTATAATACATTATGGTCTTCTCATTACATTATGATCACCTTAATTACTGCCCAACATCAGAACACGATGTCGTAGCTCATAGGCATCCGGTGTTTATTCTTACTTTAGGGCCCTGGCAGCCCTGAGGAAAATAGTAACAAAGGCACCGCACTGATGACAAACTATGTGAGTGTCACTTGATCACAATTTCCAAAGTCTGCAAAGGATCTTGCCCAATTCCTGACCTGGCTGGGATGCGTCGCTCCTCCCTGTCCCCACTGCCATCCGAGTCCTAGCTTTCATTTTCACTTTAGCTTTTCTAGCAGAGTTAGATGTATGTTTTCCTTAATCTTTACATTTAGAAATAAAATTAAAAATGTGAACTCGTCTCATTGAAACACGGTTCTCAATTCTTTCCCTTCTGATCCTAAACATCATAACAACATCACACAATAAATGGCCTCATCAAGTGCCGTGAATACGCCAGTTGGCATCAAACGCATCTCTCTAGAGAACGACGCTCCTGTGTCCATTCACCAACAATCCACTCGCGATGCAGCCTCCCCTTCAGCAGGCCCTGGTGGGCTACTGTCCCGTTCGCAATCTTAGATCCAAGTTAGAGCAACTCCTTGCGACTGCTCCTCCCAGACTGCTGTAATGGTGGCACTGCCATTATTGTGATGGGCATCACAATTATAATACATTATGATCTTCTCATTACATTATGATCATCTTAATTACTACCCAACATCAGAACACGTCTGGGCCGGAGCTAGAAGCTTTCTGCGACACCTCACTCTTCCTTAGGCCCACAGCCAACGTGCCATCCTCAGCCTGTGCCCAGGCTGTGCAGCTAGTGACTTCTCCCCGTGACAACGGCCACCACCGGGGGCCAGCTTCCCGTCTATCTTCGGCTCCCAATAAGTCTCCTGCTCTTACACCTGCCTCCCTCCCTCCCGACACAGCAGCCGGAGGGAGCCTTTCAAAACCTGCATCAGATTGGGTCAATGACTAAAAAAGAAATTCAGGGCCTCTCCAATGCACTCTAGGAGTTGATTCGAAATTTTTAGTTGTCCCGAAGGCTTTGCCTAATCTGTCCCCAGTGAATTCTCCACCTTCCTTTGGAGCTTCTGTCCTCACTCCAGCCACATGTCTCTCCTGGAGTTTGTGACACCTTCCCATAAAGTCTTCTTTCGACATTTTCCACCCGGTTTATTCTTATTTCTCCCTTAGGTTTAGCTTCAATGTTCTTCCTGTGAGCACATCACCTGAATTATTCCTTCTCACTGTGTCATGTTCTTTACAGCGACACCCAGGTGTGCATTTACTGGTTTACGGTCCGGCTCTCACTGGAGGTAAATTTTGTGAGAGTAAGGGGAGCCCCTGCTTTGCTCACTGCTGGTCCCCAGCACCAAGCCCCCGCCCGCTGGAGCAGGTGCTCAGTTGACAGGCAGGGGACGAGTGAATAAATGAATGGGCTCCGTAAGGTTAATGTCATTAGCTCAGAAAGGTTTAGTGATTTGCCTGCTGCCACACACCCAGCCAGTGGACATGCAGCTCCCAGGTAGTGCACCACCTGAAAGCCTGCTGGGGGAAGGGCTGGGTAGAGGGGCGTGGAGCAGGCAGGTGAGAAGATTCTAGAACAGTTGATTCTCGGAGACAGATTCCCTCTAGACTGAGGCTGAGTAAGAATATGTGAGACGCATAATCGACGTTCACACTTGAAAAAACTATCTCTTGTTTTCCTAGCACAGAATGTTGACAGCAGGGTAACAGGAAATACAGAGCTCTTTCTCCGAAGGCAGATTTTTGGGTTTATCCAAAAAAGAGAGGTTTCAAAGGCGGCTGGGAATCTGCGGTAGACCTTCCTGCCGCCCGCCTGAGCAGAGCGAAAGGCTGCGGGCGGGCGCGGGAACGCGCGTCCCGGTGACCCCGCAGCCCGCGGGCTGCACCTGACCGGGAGAGTCCGGCGCGCGGGGCCGGAGCCCGGGGCCGCCGTACAGCAGAGGGCGCCAGAGAGCCGCGCGCCAGGTGCCGCCTCCGCCCCGGTTAACCCTCCGCACGCCGGCGCCCGGCCGGCCCGCTCCGCCTGTCGGAGACCTGAGCGCCCTCCTCCCGCCCTACTCTGCTCGCTGTGGTTTCACGATGCTTTTATGAGAGAAAATGCTAAATGGCCCTGTGGACAGCTGTAAAATTAAATGCCAACTGCTGTTATTTATCAGGTGTCTATGTGACAGGTGATCTTAAGAAAGCAGCTAGGAGTCTTTGGGATAGGGCGGGAGTGGGGAATGTGATAGTTGGCTCTCCGTGTCTTTTTGGTTGGCGTGTGGCGTGTGCTTCAGTGTGTAGCGCTTGTTGCTTGGTTGGTTCGTTTTTAAACGTCTAGGTCAAAATTTGTTTTCCTGGGAAAAGATTCTTTTTTCCCAGCGTGATTTGACACTTCCCTGGTGCAATGCATTAACTTTTCCTTCTGATGAAACTGATGGCAAAGGAATGATGGGAACTGTAACTCCATATGTCAAAGAAAACAGAAAAGGTGCGCAGACACCGAAAAGACCGTTTGTCAACATATTAAATCCCCTGCACGCTGTTTTTAAAAGAACCTCCGCTGGGCATGAGGTTCAGTAAGTCAAAGAATGCTAGAGCTAGGATAAACTTTCGACATTAAACCACCTTCTCATTGTTAGATAGATGCAGCAGGAGGCGCAGTAAGGATAAGGGATTGTCCAAGGCCGCAGCCCTTCCAATTGGATGGAGCTGTCTGGTGCACAGCGGGAAGCCCTCTCAGTGAAAGGACAGTGTGTGCGTTGTCAAGCCTAAATTCTATTCTTTATTATATGATCATTGTAGGGAAAATGGAGAAAATGCAGTGATTTTAATTGCCTGGAATCCTCCCACTTCAAGGTGATCATTGTTAGTATTTTTGCTCAATAACTTTCCAGGCTTTTAAACTTACATATCAAAACTCCTATCAATACAATCAAAACTTCTATCAGTTTACCAAAATTGGATCATACTATCTTTATTGCTTTGCAACCTTTTTTTCTCATCAACATATCCTGAACACTTTTCCATGTCAACTAGTATACATCTACACCATGATTCCTAAGGGAACTCATGTTCCCTTCCATGAGTGCACCTTCATTAGTTTAGTGAAACCCTTATCGATAGGCATATAAGCTTTTCCCAATGTTAAACTCTTGTAAATGACACTATGTTAAACGTTCCTGTCCATACATCTTTTGCACAGGTGGCATCTGCCTACTACTGATTGGTGTGACTTTTTGTAGGTATGAAAAGAGATGGCATAGCTGGGTTTGGCCGCTGGCTGGGGAGCTTTCTGTGTGTTTGCACAAGTCACAACCTTACTAGGCCCCAAATCTCTCATGTTTAAGTGGAAGCAACCACAGTGCTGATCTCCTAGAGGTGTTGGGAGGAGTCACTGAGAACATACACAGGAAGTAATTGGTCAGTGCTGGGCTGAGACACAGCAAATCCGAAATAAATGTTAACTCTTAGAGTATTAGTGTCATTAGCACAACTCCTGAAGAAGACTCACTCCTCGAAAGAGCTCCCAGGCTTTCCTCTTACTTTGAGAGTAACTGGAGTTTCAAGAAGATGTTCTTGGGTGCTGAACTTTAGTAGCTAAAGCAATACTTCCTTTTTCTCTAACTTAATTTACCCAGAGAAAAAATAGTAGTACAGGACAGTTAAATGGATTTTAATACAACAGAGTAAAAAAGGCTCATTGATATTGTTTTAGATTCCACATCGCAATTAATCTTTAAAGAAACTGTCACTTGTCAAGGTGTTGTATGGTAATAAAAAAGAATATCTATGAGTATTTGAAAAGCCTATTCAAATATTCTCTTTTCCAACCACACGTCCAAGTGGGGCTGAATTGTCTTCATATACTACAACTAAAACAATATATTGCAGGAGATAGAAAGAAGCAGCAAATATGAGAATCACCCGTCTCCTATTAAGCCAGACATTACAGACATCTGAAGAATGGAAAACAATTCTACTTTTCTTTGTTTTGGAAAATATAGTTGTTTTTATAAAAATATGCTATTTGTATTAATATGCATTGATTATGTTATTTTCAAATGAACTAAGTAAATATTTTTAAATGTCTCTGTTTTAGTTTTTAACACACTAAATATCAATAGATGTAACCCCAAAAAAGAGAATGTTATACAAATGGAATCAGGCAGTATATCATCTTTTTAGATTGGCTTTTTCCATTTGGCATAATTTTTAAATTTTTTATTCTGTATAATTCCCTCAAGCTTCATCCAAGTCGTGGTATGTATCAATAGTAGTAGTATTCCATGGTACTGATGTACTGCAGTTTGTTTAACCACTCACCTCTTGAAGGACAAAGGGGTAGTTTCCAGTTACAACAAATAAAACTGTTCAGGTACAGATTTTTGTGGGAACATGTTTTCTATTTCTCTTGGATAAATGCCCAAGAGTGCAATTGCTGTGTTGTACAGTAAAGGCATGTTTAATTTTTTGAAGAATCTGCCAGACCATTTTTCAGAGTGGTAGCACCATTGGACATTCCCACCAGCAGTGCAGGAGAGAGCAGTTTCTCCTCATCCTCATCAGCATTTGTGTTGTCATTATCTGTTCTGATAGGTGCGTAGTGATACGCCATCGTGACTTTAAGTTGTGTTTCCCCAGTGGCTGATGATGTCGAGTATCCTTTCATGCGCTTATTCACCATCTGCTCATCTTCTTCAGTGAAACATTTGTTCATTTCTTTGGCCCATGTTCTAATTGGATTTTTTCACCGTTGACTTTTGAGAGTTCTCGATATACTCTGGATACTTGTCCTTGGTCAGATACTTGTTTTACAAATATTTTTCCCAGTCTGTATCTTGTCTTTGCATCCTCTTACTAGGGTCCTTGATGGAGCAAAAGTTTTTAATTTTTATGAGGGTCGATTTTTCCTTTTATGAACCATGCTTTTGGAATCAAGTGTGGTAACTCTTTGCCTAGTGCTTGGTTTCAAAGGTTTCCTCCCATGGTTTTTCCTAAAAGTTTCACACATTTACCTTTTACATTTAAGACTGTGCTCCATTTTTAGTTAATTGTTTGTATGAGACATGAGACTTAGGTCAAGGTTCTTTTCTTTTATTTTCTTTTCAACTATGGATGTCCCATTGCCCCAGCACCATTTGTTGAAAAGCCCTTTGCTATGGTCTGAATGTGTCCCCCAAAGTTCATGTGTTGGAAACTTCACCCCGATGCAATAGTGTTGGGAGCTGGGACCTAGTGGGAGGTGATTAGGTCATGAGGGCTCCGCTCTCAGGAATGGATGAATGTTGTTATTGTGGGAGTGGGTTTGTTTTAAAAGTAAATTCGGCCCCTCGTGTTTTCTCTCTCTCACCATGTGATGCCTTCCACCGTGTTATGATGCAGCAAGAAGGCCCTCACCAGATGCGGCCCCTCAACCTTGGACTTCCCAGACTCCATAACCACGAGCCAAATAAATTTTTGTTCATTATAAACTACCCAGTCTGTGATATTCTGTTATAGCAGCACAAAATGGACTGAGACAGCTATCCTTCCTGCACAGATTTGCTTTTGCACCTTTGTCAAAAATGTGTTGCATTGTGTGGGTCTATTTCCTGGATCTTTGTTCTCTTCCATGGATCTAGGTGTCTGTCCCTCCATCTATATCACACTGTTTTGATTATGGTAGCTCTACAGGAGGCCTTAATACGAAGCAGAGTGACGCCTCCTACTTTTTTCTTCTTTTGCAAGATTGTTTCAGTCATTCTAGAGCCTTCCATACACATTTTAGCATAAGTTTGCCTATATCTACAAAAACTTTGCAGGGTTGCTATAGCATTTTTCTTTGCTTCCATCTAACACCCAAAGTGTGATTTGATCAAAAATATTTCCAGGATGTCGTCACTTGACCAAGGACATCTTCAAGGTAGAAAATGCATCTCATTCATCTTTGTAATTGCCAAGTACCTAGCACAATGTCCAGTATATATTAGGTGCTCAATAAACATTTGTGCACTCAAAACACACACTTCCATGCAAAGACAGACAATTTTGCAATAGACAGACTCCAGTCTTTTATTTTGTTGGCTCTTAGCTTCTTTATACTTTCAGTTCATCTTACTCATTTCTACGAGGTTTCCTTCCTAAAACCCAGAGCTGGCCTGGACTATTTTGGCCATATCTGAGCTGACTGAATCATTCCATGCACAAAATCTTTGAAAATCCCTTATTTTACATACTGAATAAAAGCCACATTTCTCTATACCTTTCCCTAATACACATGCGGACAATTCATGTCATCGGCCAGAAAGAAAATATTTACTGAGATCTTAGCCTGTGCTGGGGACTGTAGAAGATGAAAAGAATTGTAAAACATGGCTCCGGCTCTGCTCTGAAAGCGTTTGAAATGTGGATTTGTCATTTAAGGACTGCACAGTGCGTGTTCTATCCATTTAGTATTTGTCCGTCTTTTCACTTCTCTTTGGCTGAGTCTTCCTCATTTCTGTGCCAGCACTTTGCTGAGGGGCAGTTTCTGGCCTGCACCCTCCAGGCCAGGGATGCTACCCCTCATCCCCCGGGAGTCTGGGAGAAATGCTCTTGGCTTCTGTCCAAGTCTCTCCTTTTTCTTTAGGATGAGGTTAAGATATGTGTTTTTGCTTTCACCTCCCATCCAAGCACACTGGAAGGATTAACAAGGGGGCTTTAAGGCCTTTGATAAGGCATGGGCTATTGCCAAGGCAATCGATGATTATGTTTTCGTATATGAAAGTCAAAATAAGCCGCAGGAAGGAGTCCAGCCTTCCACGTTTACCCAGGCCTATTTCTGAAAGCTGTTTTCTTTGCCATTCAGTGTTAGGAAAACAGAGCCTAGGTACTGTGATTTTTAGGGCCCATAAACCTATAAATCTTCCTCCCAGATCAGGGCAAATTACTCTCCTTACTGCCATAATGGAGGAAGTCGGAAGTGTGCCCGGTGTGTGGCTTGAAAGTTTCTGTGCCCAATCCTACCAGAGTGGACAAGCCTGGCTGTCATGAGGCTGTCATGGCTCAGCTTTCTCAGCCCCCTGGCAGCTGGCAGTGCAGCCTTGGATGCCTTTCTTTGCTTCCATGACAGCCCCGGCGGTCCCTTCTCCGTGTCCTTCACAGGGCCTTCCTTCCCGCCCACCCTATCCTCACCCTCCATCCTCTGTGGGTGACCTCGCCTGCTCTCATGGTTTCCAGTCCGCCCTGTGGAAGGAGCACATTCTTCTTGTTTCTACGTGAAGGGCCTCTCTAGAGTGCTCCCTCACCCCCAGCTTCTTCATGTCGCTTCCTGGTGGTCTTTAGAGCAGGAATTGGGCAGGCTGCTCCAGGCCCCTCCGCATGCCTTGGCAGTCCACATGCCTGCCCTCTGCCCTGCCGGCTCTCGCCCACCTGGGCCCGTGACAGATGCGCGGAGCCATCTCATTTAGAGGGAAGTATTAGCAGGCCCGTCTGGACGCAGATCTAGAGCCACGGCCTCCAATCGGCTTTATCGGCACTGATGCTAATATTTAATCTCCATCTGCCGATTCCTGGGTTTGCCTCTCAGTTGGTTCTAAGCTCGGTGGGAAGAAGTGTTATTTGTTGACCCCCCCCCAAGGCTGTCAACCCCCGGAATTATACAGGGAGCTGAGATTTCTCTCGTGGGTTGTGAGCTAGTCAGTGCTGCATTTGCTCTTATATCTCACCTGTTACATCCTGGACAGGTTTCAAAATGGAGCTCCTTCTCCTCCCACCCCAGCTTGCGCCACCTTGGTGGTTAGTGCGCATGCGGTCTGCGGCCATCCCAGGCCCCGGCGGCTGCTCCTGACTAAGGCCTGGGAATCTCTCTCCAGCACGCAGCTCAGCTCTCACTTTTCTCTGCCTCTGTTGCCTCCCATACGGCCTGGGCCAGTGCCCTCTCTGGTGTGAAGTTCTGCCATTGCCTCCTAAATGCTCTTCCTCATTTCTCCTTTGTCCTGCTCCGGAACATTCCCCACTGACGCCAGAGTCATATTCTTCAGCAAAGGAAATCTTGAAAGCAGCCAAAGACAAACAAGCACTTTACATACAGAGGGACAAACATCTGAATGTCTGCAAGCTTCTCATCAGAAGCTATGGAGGCAGAGGAGAGTGGAACACCTTTCAAGTGCTGGAAAACACACACACACACACACACACACACACTGTGCAAACCTGTCAACCCAGAATTCTACATCCAGTGAAAATATTAAAAAATGAAAGTAAGAAAATTCCACTTTGACCATGATGGACTAAAAAGGATCAGATCTTCCCTTGTATCTTAGAAAACTAAAAAACTGGACAAATCATAGAAAGCGATTTTTTCAGACATTGGACAATAGGCAGCACAGGACAGTGACGTCAGATAGGCTCTAAGACTGTTCTGGCCTGGTGTCTGGGGAGAGTTCCCAGGACACAGCACAGGGAGAGGTGCTGGGCAGAGCTCAGGGGTCCTCCTGCATTGAGGAGACAGTTGAGGGTTTGAGGGGCCAGGGGGCTGGAATTCACAGGTCAGAATGCTGGTGAGGAGTATGCCGCCCGGACAGCTCCAGAGATCCGCAAAGGGTCCCTGCAGTCTCCAACTAAGTGTGTGTGTGGAAGCTACCAGAGGCCAGGAAAAGAGCTGCCAGAAAGGAGCAGGCCAAACACCCCTGCAGCTCCCACGGGATTAGGAGAGGTTTGTGTTCTTACCATCCGAGTGGGAAAGCCTCGGAATGCATGAGGCATAAGGTATAATACTTAACAGGGTATGGCCTTAGTGCTGGCGATAAACAAGCCATAGGCTGCTCTGCTTTCACTTGGCAAAGCTTAAAAGCAAAATTCAAAAGGATCAAACTGTCTCTGAGTGATGTACCTGCATCCCAGGAAAAAATTCAAGAATCTTTAATGGAATACAGAAATATCTGGCACTGAACAAGGTAAAACTCACAATGTCTAGCATCCAGTCCAAAATTACCAGGTATGCACAGAAGTGGGAAAATACCATATCCATAGTGAGGATTAAAAATCATTCAATAGAAACAGATCCAGATATGACACAGATGATCGAATTGGTAGATGAGAATGAAAAAACAGTTATTAAAATTAAGGACAGTCCTATTCCAAATACATAAGGAAGGAGGGGAGACTATGGCTAATTTATGCAGAGATGTAGAAGACATATTTTTAAAAACCCAAATCGTAACTCTAGAAATGAAAAATCCAATTCCTGGGATAAAAACACACTGAACAGGATTAATAGTAGATGGGACATTATAGAAGAAAAGAGCTAATCCTCTTAAAAGATTTTTTTAAAAGACCAAACAAAACTAAACAAAAAAAAGACATTTTCCAAATAAAACTATAAAAATTCACCACTACCATAAAAAATGTTAAAGGAATCTTCTTATGCTAGAAAAAATGATAACAAAAGGAAACTTAGATCTTCAAGAAGAAATGAAGGTCATCAAAAATGGTAAATATAAAATGCAATTTTTTCTTCCTTAAAAAGTAAATGCAACTGTTTAAAGCAAAAATTATAACATTGTCTTACAAGGTTTATAATGTAGGTGGAGATCAATATATCTGTACAGTTGCACAGTTTCTACCTATTACATGAATTAATACAATATTAATTCTAAGCAAACTGTGAAAATATAAGGATGTATATATCTTAATCTCTAAAGCAACCATGAAAAAAGATATAGCTACAGAGCTAATAAATAAAATAAAATTCCAAAAGATATCCAAAATAATCCAAAAGAAGGCAGGAAAGAGAACAGAAAAGAAAGTAAATAAGGACTAACAGAAAAAATAATAATAAAATGATATTCCCAAATCCAATTATATCAATAATTACTAGAAATATTAATAAGTGTACATTGCAATTAAAAGGCAGAAATTATCATCAAGTAAATAATGACAACCCTAAAATATATGCTGTCTATAAGACAGACAATTTAAATATAAAAACAGATAAACTGTAGGCAAACGGCCAGAAAACAGTACACCATGCAGACAGTAAGCCAACGAAGGCTGGAGTAGCTATACTGATATCAGGCAAAATAGACTTTGAGAAAGAAATAATATTAACAGAGACAAAGAAAGGTATTTTATAAGGATAAAGGGATAAATACATCAAGAAGACAAAAGCATCCTATATATTTGTGTGTCTAATAACAGAGCTTCAATATTCCTAAAGAAAAAATTGACAGAATTAATTCACAGTTGTAGTTGAATATGAATATGAATATCTTAGGAATTGATAAGACCACTAGAAAGAATCCAATAAAGAGATAGATGAACTTAACAACACTATTAACCACTTTTATTTAATGGCTATTTACGGAACGGTACACCAAAAAGTTTACGACAGAATACACATTCTCTTCAAGCATATGTGGTTTGTTGATCAAAATAGATCAAATGCTGGACCATAAAACAAGACATGATATATTTAAGAGGATTTAAATCATACAGAGAATATTCTCTGATCGAAATAGAATTAAGTTAGAAATTAATAACAATAAGATAACTAGAAAGACTCCAAATATTTGGAAATTAAATAATTCACTTCTAAATAATCAATGGGTCAAAGAAGAAACCACAAGGGCAAATAGAAAGTACTTTGAACTAAATGACAGGGAAAAAAGTCAAAATTTGTGGGATATAAGCCAACTGTGCTTAGAGAGAAAGCTATAGCTTTAAGTGCTTATATTAGGAAAGAACGAAGTCTCAAAAACAGAGACCGAATGGTCCACCATAAAAAGCTAGAAAAAGAAACAAAGTGAGCCCAAAGTAACTAGAAGAATGAGAATAATAAAGATAAGAGCAGAAATAGAACATGCAGTTGAGAAAATTATCAAGACTATTAAGTTTGACAGGAATGCCAAGACAGTTTAATAGAAAAAGAATAGTTCTTTTAACCAGTGATGAACAGATAGCAAGATGTGGTCCATCCACACAACAGAATATTATTCTCCATTAAAAGGAATAAAGCACGGATACATGCTACAACATGCATGAACCTTGAAAATGTGCTAAATGAAAAAAAGTCAGACAGAAACGACCATACATTTATGATTCCATGTATTAATATGCCCATACTGTCCTCAAGGTATAGGGCTATAAAAAATAAAATAAAATAAAGTGTCCAGAATAGGCCAATCCTTTGAGATGGAAAGTAGATTAGTGGCTGTCTGGGACTAGAGGAATGGAAGAATGGGGATAGCAAATCAAATCCAATTCCTGATCTATTCCCAACGGTGGCTATAGTTATAACTATAATTATATAGAATGCACCATGGTCCAAACCATCCGCTCCTGCCTAGACTGGGACTCCCAACTATTGACCACATCCTTTCTGACTGCTCCTTCTCCCCCCAGTGGCCCCAGTGATCTCTGAAATGCAAAACTACTCATGTCACTTCCCTACTGTCTACCCTTCAGTGGCTTCCATTGCTCTTAGAATCAAGACCAAAATCTTTAACACTTTAACACTTTCTTGCAGGCAAGTGTGATATCCAACCCGGGCAAACCAGTATGGCTGTTCCATGGTTAAGATATTGTATTATTGGCAAACAGTCATAGGAAGGACGGCTCCCACAATCCTGGCCTGAAGGGGACATGAAGGTCCATTAGCACTCTAGTCTGAGTACCCTACTTTGCCCAGGCGAGGTGGCCGCAATGGACAATCCACTGTCTGACTCCTGAAGATCCCACTGTACCTGTTCTGCATGCCAAAATGAGTCCCAGTACCAGCTTCCAAGCTGAGCAAGAGCAGGCCGAGAGAGAAGCAGAGAGGACAGGTCCTTAGATTTCAGGGAAGGATCGCAGAAAAGGGAGCTGTATGTGTGCCCGCAGGGGCATTGGCTACTGTTAGTGCACACTTCATGGTCTCTGTCTCTGTGCTTGAATGCCAGGACAGCAGGGATTTAGTTTCAATAGAGTAGATTTTCTTTTTTTCTTTCTTTTTTTTTTGAGACAGAGTCTTGCTCTGTCACTCTGGGTAGAGTGCAGTGGCGTCATCTGGTGTCATCATTGCTCACTGCAACCTCCAACTCCTTACCTCAAGTGATCCTCCTGCCTTGGCCTCCCTCTCAGTAGTTTTCTGAAGGTAAGGATCATGAAATTCTAGTTAGCTAAAGAGACTGTATAATTCTTCTGCAAAGATTTTATAAACATTTAGGAGGCCATCAGAAAGATTTTTTAACACCAAATGTTCTCCTCTAATAAAAAAGTCTTTCCTTACATCTATTCGTTTAGTTCTTTATACCTTTTATTTCTTTGCTGTTCTTTTGGTTCTGCTCTTCTGTTTGTTTTAAGCATGTTCAGAATTGCTCACAGCAATTTTTTTTTTTTGAGACAGCATCTCACTGTGTTGCCCAGGCTAGAGTGCCATGGCGTCATCCTAGCTCACAGCAACCTCAAACTCCTGGGTTCAAGCAATCCTTCTGCCTCAGCCTCCTGAGTAGCTGGGACTACTCAGGCATGTGCCACCATGCCCGGCTAACTTTTTCTATATATTTTTAGTTGTCCGATTAATTTCTTTCTATTTTTAGTAGAGACGCTCTACTTGCTCTCGCTCTTGCTCAGGCTGGTTTCGAACTCCTGAGCTCAAGCAATCCGCCCGCCTTGGCCTCCCAGAGTGCTAGGATTACAGGTGTGAGCCACCATGCCCGGCCCAGCAATTTTTTAATGATAGTTGTTCCAAAGTCCTTGTTAGGTCATTCCAATATCTGTGTCATGTACATAATGGCATTTTTTGATCATGTTTTCTTGCTCAAGTTGAGACAGGATCTTAGTTTGCTGGTCCCTAATATGTGAAGTGATTTCCAGTTCTATCCTGCACATTTAGGGTATTAAGCTATGTGACTCTGGATCTTATTTAAATCTCTGTTTTAGCAGACCTCACGGATATCCCACTGTGGGAGAGCAAAGCAACCTTTCTTGTATCTATTCAGTCCCTTCCTAAAGGATAGTTTTTAGCACTAAATTTATCATGGAAAAGGAAAAAATCACATATTTAACTGTCCTGCATATCACTCTTGCCAAAACATATTAATAGAAATAGATAAGGCATTTATGTACAGTGTGGGGACAATTTTTCCATTAATTTTTAAACGATAAGCTTTACAGATTGGCTTTCCTGTTTGATAACTCTGTGTTCACTCTATTTTCCCCCACATGTTATAAGGAAGTATTCAATGATTTCAATTCATCCTGGAAATTCTGGTGCTCCTCGATTTGAAATGAATCTTTGTGTGTGTGTGTGTGTGTGTGTGTGCCGCTCCTCCCCCGAGATGCCATAAATTCCTCAAGAGTGGGAACTCTATTATTTTATCTCTAGAATCCAGCAGAAGCCTTGATCCATAGTAATTTCTTAAAACACTGCTGCAGAACTTAATTCTGCCATAGTTTGTGTGACTTTTTAAAATTTAAGATTTAGAAATCTTCCATCTTTAAAAATGACAGATGGAAAGTTTCTCAACACCATTAATATTCAAAGAAACACAAATGTAAAACAATGAGCTCTCATATTTCCAAAGATTAAAAAGATTGGTTGCACTAGAACTGATATTCAGTGCATAAGCATTCACCCAACTGGTCCATACGATGGGTGGGGAGCATGTCTGTCCTGCTATGTTGGTCTTCTGTTTCCTTTGGTCTTTGGTACTCCTACCATGTTGGTGGTTATTTTACCATCTGGTGGACATTTTAAAACACATGCCTAGGTTATACTCTGTGTTCATAAAGGTGAGGTCAAATGTTGGTGGCAGCACGAATTAAAACATTTTTGGAGAGTAACTTAGCAATATCTATCGAGGTGTACGTACTCAGCAGTTCAACACCTGCAGATGTACTCACATAAATGCACAGAGACAGATGTATAAGGATTTTCCATGCCATATCATGGCAAATGCTAGAAATGCCATAAAAGCTCATCGGGAGGGATTTGCATCCGGTCGCCAGCTTACTGGGTGTTGGGCAGCAGCTTTCTCATCCCTGGGTTGCAGCCTTGAACTCGACAACCCCAGTGGCAGCTCCTACCTCAGGGAGCAGCTCCCTGGAAGGTTGGTGTGGCTGAAGAGTTCCAGGAGTCACTTCCGGAAGCGCAGCCTGAAGCCCTCTCCTCTGGTCCATCCAGTGATTTTGTAAGCTTCTGAGTTCTAGAACTCAGAACACCACCATTGCTGAGATCTCAGAAACAGATGCCCCCTTCGCCCAGGACGCTGGCGTCTGGACGCTGAAAAGGCTTCTGAGTAGCAGCCTCAGCTGCTGGCGGTGAAGTAGCCAGGAGCAGTGGAAGGGGACCTCTGCCTCACTTCTGTCTTCCAAGTCACGTGTAAGCACATGAGGAATGTAACCGATTTATGCCCCACTGGAAGGGAGCGTGGAAGATAGATTTCCAGCTTTCCAGCCCCCGCGATGCAGAAAGGCACCACTAGAAGATGGAACAGGGTGGCGAGTGCCAATTAAATACATGCACCGCAAACACTATCTTAGCCTGGCATTTCTTAATTCTTGTATATACGAGGGGCCTAGGAAATTGGAAATGGCCTTGTGCCTTTGAGAAGCATAAGGATGAACAAAGACTTATCTTTTAAAAAAAAACCAAAACTTTTTTTTCAGTTTCCATTAGTTTTTGGCTAAGTTCTTAAACCTCTCCCCAATGCTAAATCTGCCTCATGCAGACACTTCTGAAGTCACAGTCTCATGAAAGTATGAGAATGTCATTCAGGGAGGTTCTTTTAAATCAGCACCTCAAAGGAGCGGCCCAGAAAGGATGCAGACCGCTGTGCGGAGGGAAGCAGGCAGGTCGCGCCCATCCTCGGCCAGAGAGGAGCTGCGGTCGCCTGGCGAGTGTGTGCTAGTTGGAGCCGGGAATCTGGCTCTGCAGAGGCCCCAGCCCCCTCCACTCCCAGTGTCCTTCCACGGTCCCTTATTTATCGACCCTTAATAGCCAAATTTCGTTGTGCACGTGGTCACCGGCAGAATCTGTTAAAATACAGAATTCTGGCTCTCACCATAACCCAGACCTACTGGACCAAAATTTTTGAAGGGAGAAACCAGTCTGACCAGAAATGTGAATCTTTAACACGGGTGACTCAGGTGCAGCACCACGTTTGGGGACCAAAGCCAGAGAGCCTTGCGCTTTGTGGCTCGCAGGCGCTGGTTCCTCTCCCCCACCCGCCGCGGCTCCCTGCCCCCCGCTGGCTGCTGGCCCCAGACTCCTGCCTTGTCGGTCACTCTGGGACTGTGGTGTCCTTGTCCAACGTCCCTTCAGGCTCCCTGTCTGGAGAAATGGAAACTATTGCTGTCTGCAAGCTATTGGGAAAGACTGACTCATGCCGAGAACTTTGAAATCTGCAGATAAAAGGCGATGCCTGATCCCCTCCCTGAAACTGTTGTCCCGGAGAGTGTCCTGTGAGGAAACCTCAGCCGCCATTTTGCAGACCATCGCGAGTGGAAATGCGACCCACGTCACTGCCCACACGTCTGCACCCTCGGTCACCCCAGGGACGGTCCCATCCCGTGCTGCCACATGAGGGTCACACTGCAGACGTCCTCACGTCTGATTCCAAGCGTTTCTACCTGGGCTCTCCTCCGGCCGTGGAACGCACTGGCTGAGTTTAACCTGCTGTCGTATCCCTGTGGACCTTACACGCTCTTTATTGCATCCAACGGCCGTCAGCATTCCACAGGGTGAAGGGCGAGCGCATGACGTCTTTGCAAGGCGGCCAGATGTCGCCACCGGGCCAGTGGCTTTTATCCTGCGGCTGCTGAATTTCACATATATCAATATTTATCAGCTGGGATATTGTCAGTTATATAAATGAAAACCGAATGGCCATAAATCATTCTGTGGGTAGGTAACCGTTCTGTTTGTGAGCGTGCCGGCCAGGTGTGTTTATTCATTCAGGGGACAAGTGCGGGCTGCTGACCTGCCAGGACGGCGGGGGCCAGCGAGGGCCCACCGTGTGCTCTGCTGCATGAGACACCCTGGCACACATGGCAGACGCCACTCACCAGCCTCAAAACCCCATGGCTTGTTTGCAAGGTAGTTTAATATGTGTCCCTTCTTTCCACAGTGTTCAGAGTCACAGGACTGTGGCAACTGGTGTCGCAGAGCCTGATGACAGACAGCACGGGGCTGCCGTTTGGTCCCTCAACACCCCCCAACATCATGATGGGCTTGTAGGCTAATTTCTTTGAGATCTAGCAATTTCTTCAAGTTTGAGCAAAGGTGCATGAATGATAACTAACAGATCCATCCACCGAGCGCTCACGGCGTGCACGGGACTACGGTCTCCACGAAACTCCTGGTCAAGCAAGTTCTCACGTGAGCCCCATGTCACAGATGGGGAAACTGAGGGTCAGAGAGGCTTTGTAACTTGCCCAGGTTCCCACAGCCTGGAAGTGGCAGAGCAAGGTGTTTTCAGAACTGGGGCTCTGACAGGGACAGGCTGACCAGGGCGCAGTTCGACTGCACCAGTGGCAAAGCACCCCAGGGAATGTCCTGGATTCATGAGCTTCAATCTAACACCACTGTTTCGATCTCTCTTCCAAGCAGAGAAAACATCAGTGGTGAAGGAGAGTTGTTAGGAAAATGGCCCTTCCTTAGAGGTTCTCGAACTGTCGGAATCACAGAGAGGGCTTGTTCCAACACGGATTGCTGGGCCCCCCCTCATTTTCTGATTCAGCAGGTCTGGGCTGGAGCGTGAGAATTTACATTTCCAAGAAGCTCCCAGGCAATGCTGCTGCTCGCTGATGGTCCAGGGACCACACTTTGAGGACCACTGCTACAGCCTGGGACACTGCCCCGGGGCAGCAATCATGGCTGTGCAGAGTTGTCCCTAAGCACAACTGTGTCTTGGCCTTGCTCTTCCCACCCCAGCGCTGGCCTACACACGCCTTCCCTGGGCCAGGGCTCCCCGAGCGACTGTTTTCACTATCCAGGCCTTTGCCTGCAGAGGGTCTGATAGCCGCTGTCATCTGCAGTCACCACCCCTTCCAAGGGGCACTGACACAGAAAGCAGGAGGGGGGCCGGGCACGGCAGCTCACGCCTGTAATCCTAGCACTCTGGGAGGCCAAGGCAGGTGGATCGTTTGAGCTGAGGAGTTCGAGACCAGCCTGAGCAAGAGCAAGATCCCGTCTCTATCAAAAATAGAAAGAAATTAATTGGACAGCTAAAAATATATAGAAAAAATTAGCCGGGCATGGTGGCGCATGCCTGTATTCCCAGCTACTCGGGAGGCTGAGGCAGTAGGATCGCTTGAGCCCAGGAGTTTGAGGTTGCTGTGAGGTAGACTGATGCCATAGCACTCTAGCCTCGGCAACAGAGTAAGACTCTGTCTCAAAAAAAAAAATAAACAAAAACAAGAAAGCAGGAGGGGCAGGACAATCCCAACACAATGGGGTGAGCCCAAATGATAGCAGATAGCATCTTCATACCTGTGGCTACTGAACCAGAGTTGCCCCAGGACACAAGAGGGTGTTTATGCCCTTAAGGAAAAGGTGTGACAGGCGCATATAAGAAAAAAGGCATAGACAAGAAAAAAGCTCCTGATAAAGGAAACAATGAATTAAAGGCTGGTTTTCACCACGTCCATCATCTGTTCTCTGCATCAACAGAAACAAGGACGGGTGGCTTTTTTCCCTCCTTATTTTCTCTCCAGTTAAGCCCTCGTGTATCCTTTCATGTACTCTCCCTGGGAAGGACCCTGGACCTTCTCCATCTGCACCTCCTTTCATCTGCCCCCTCCCGTTGCCACACCCACCTCTGCGCTGCCGGCAAAGTGACCTTTCCTTGGAACGGCCTCCATTCCAGCGGGTGGGAGGGCAGGGCGTACTCTGGCAGCTGGTGACGAAGCAGGAACGCACCTGTGTCGAGCTCCTCCACCACCTGCGGACCCCACGGGGGGACTGGGTCCTCGCCACCACGCCGCAGACTTCTCAAGGGCCATGGCTGTGCTTCTTTGGCACAGAGTAAGGATTTGAGTAAATGAATGACTTTTGAGGCCTCACACAGGACAAATGGACACATGGCACGTTTACCTCCATGACAGTCCCCCCGCACGGTAATGCTAAATGCCAAACATCTCTGCTTTGGCTGGACCAAACCCCAAGGCTGTGTGCGAGCCAGATCTGCACTCAGTTCCCCGTGCTGTGACTCAGCTCCTGCCCTCCCTCCCTCCCTCCACAAGACTCAGCGGGCCTCGCTCTGTCCCCTGCTTTGTGCTGGCCATCGTGGATGTGGTGGTGAGCAAGGACATTGCTCCAGTCGCCAGCCCCAGAAACCAACGCCCCGGAGGCCCCGTTCCCTGGCCTGAGCCTAGGGCTGTGTTCACTTCAGAGACAGAGAGGGCGGCTGCTGTTTCCAGGGCCTGGGGTGAGGCTGTGTACGAGGGGAATGCTCCGAGGGGAATGCTCCAGGCTGAGGGATGACTCGGCGCACCTGGCCTAAATGTTTTATTCGCATCTAGCACACACACACAGAAGTGCACAACTCAAGCTTCCTGAACGTGCTAACCCGGGAACCAGCAACCAGGGCGTAGACAGAAGCCGCTAGCGCACCCAGGCACTGCCTGAAGCTCCGTGTGGCTGCTGCTCCCTTCCCCACCACGGGTGACCACAGCCCTGCCTTTGAATAACAGACAGCACCTTGCCTGGTTCTGAACTTCGTATCAGTGGAAACGCAGTTTATACACTTGTCTCTGGCTTCTTTTGCTCCACGTCATCTTTGTGGGGTTCGTGTGCATGTCGCACAGAGCAGAGTCTGTTCATCCATCCACGTTGCCCAGAGCATCCCATTTGACTGGGTACAACAGGATTTATTTATCCATTCTGCTGTTGTTGGCAACTTAGGTCATTTCCAGTTCGGGGCTGTCACTAGTAGTGCAGCTATGCACAATCCAGCGCATGTCTTCTGACGCACTATGCACACGTGTTTGTAGGGTGTGTGCCCAAAAGTGGGATTGCTGGGTCATAGCGTGTTCAGCTTCAGCGGGTACCGCCAAGTGGTTTCAAAGTGGTTCTATCAGTGTATATGCCCATCCCTTCAGCACTTGGTACTATCTGTCTTCCTCATCGTGACGGTGTATAGTGCTGTAGCATCCTGGTTTCAATTCGTGTTTCTCTGAAGATTGTTGGTGTCGAGCATCTTTTCCATAAGTTTAATGGCCATTTGAATGTCTTCTCTTGTCCAGAGTTTTTTCCTAATTTCTTGATTCTGGGAGAACTTTGCTTTATTTATGCATTTATTTAGTGTCCATTTAATATATGTCTGGCTTATATTCCTGTACATGGCCAATTGCCAGAGAAAGTAATGACTATGTTAATAAGGATGAGAGACAACATTCTGAAGTATTCACTCTATGTTATCTCATTTCATCTTCACAAACACCCATTCCTTTTTTATGGAAGAGTAAACAGAGGCACAGAGAGGTTAAGTAACTTACACAAGATCACACAACCAGTAAGAGCCTGAGTCAGGATTGAAACCCAGGCAGCCTCACTTCAGAGCTGTTACATCAACCTCTATCCTAGTCTGGTTCCCAACCCCTGGCACCACACCGTGTTACACCCACAGGAGAGGTTGACTCCCACTGATACAGGCGTCCAGCTCTAGGGTGGAGGGCGTTGTTCCTGCCTGCTCCTGCCTCACACACTGAGAAGATTATTGGAGGAAGGAAGTCATTTCCCCAAAGAAAGGGGTGCTGAGCAGGCACAAATATACATATGCTACCAAGTGGAACTGCTTGGGAGAGTGGGAAGAGAACTTGCGGAGGACAGAGGCTTGGAAGATGCTGCATCTCAGGGGCAAGACAAGAAGCTGATCTAATGGGAAGAGGGGTGGAAATCCAAGGTGTTATGGGGGTGATTAGAAGACAAAGTTATGGAAATACCCTGAGAGAAAGGAGTAAGTTTCAAGAAGGTTGAAAGTGCCACAGAGAAGTTCAGCAGCATGAGAACCAGGAAGAGGTTGCTGGATTGATTAATCGGAAAGTTACTGCTCACCTTTGAACAAATAACTTCAGTAGAATGTTGTGACGGTTTTTAAAACATGTCGTTATCCCATTTTTTACATTATTCCCATGAAAGGTGTTGTCTGTGTCCCTTCCCCTTGAATCTAAACTGGTTTATGAATATTCTGATCCATGGATAGCAGAAGATACATTGTGTGGCTTCAGGGACTATGTCAGACAATGTCGTGCAACTGCGGCTGGTCTCCTTAAGATGCTCACTTGGGGAGAAACCAGAGCTCACGTGAAAAGTCTGACTGTCCCGAGTCTTCTGTGCTGGAGAGTAGCATGCAAGTAACAGCCTAGGTGAGCCCCACCCCATCCCCCCGACAGCCAGTATCCACCGCCAACCAGGTGAGTGAGCCACCCTGGACACCCAGCCCTGTTGAGCCTCCAGATGACCACAGTCTCAGCTGGTATCTGACCACAGCCACAGGAGAGACCTCAAGCAAGAGCTGCCCACCCAAGCCCTTCCCAAATTCTTATTCCACAAAATCATAAGTAGAGTTGCTGGTTTAAGTTGCTAAGTTTGGGAGTGTAATTTGTTACACGGCGATAATAGCAACCAGACTTTGGCGCTAGAGATGGGACACTCTGTAACAAAACACGCTGTAAACATATGGCCTGGGCTTTGGGACTGAGAGCCAAGCAAAGCCGAGAGGACTTTGAGAAGACTTTTAGTCAAAGCCTGACAGTCCTCGAAGAAGTCATCAGTGATGGCTCAAAGGAAAACGAGGGAGATCTCATTACAATAGAAACAGGAGAAAAGGAGATCTTTGTAACAAGATGGCAGAAAGTTTAACAAAATTTTCATCTGTGGCCATGTGAAAAATTGAAAACTTACCTGATGAACTGATCAATCTGGCTGAGGAGATTTCCAGGCAGAATGTCAAAAATGACAAGTGGTTTCTTTTAACTATGTGTCATAAGATAATGGATGGAGAGAGATGAGCTAGAAGAAAACAAAAAAAATCAAACCCAGGGTGCTGACAGGAAAATGTCTCAGAGAAAAATAAAACCAAATGTGAGATTGTAGCACCCTTTGTTAAGACCTTGGGAAGTTCTTAAATTGTGCCTTCATAGATCCTTTAAAACCTACAATCTATTAAGGACCTTAAGCTCTTGTCCGGCAGGCCCTCTCTGGTAAACAACAGGGCTTCTAAGGATCTCAAGGTCATTACCTCACACAGAAGCCTTGCAAAGAGCTCAAGGTAGAGAACCATGTATCTTGAAGAGATTTGTGGACATGGCTTTTGTCTAATGCAGTGGATTTTATAAATTGATACGTAGGAATTTCACCGAGTTTTTAAGGGAATTTCAGCTTTGACTGAAAGGGATGAAAATAGTACAAAATGAAAAGAGGTTTTTAGACACCCTCCTCCAACGTTTTATGGGCAGGAAGCAGATTGGGAAATCTACCCAGTTACAAGCATGGCCATTTTTACGTTTTTATGTAAAGGATGCCTTAGGGCAAGGAAACAACAGCCCAAAGAACAAAGCCAAAGCCAAAGCCACGGAACAACTTTCAGAGGATGGAACTGAGCCCTAACAAAGTACTAAAAACATGTACTTAGATGGATTCCAGAGTGACGATGTCCCAGGGATTCATATGCGTCTCCCATTCCCAGCTTTTGAACAGCAGCATCTATAGCAGCTGTCCACGCCCAACATTGCAGTTTAGGTGAGTGGAAAGCAGATAACATAATTCTTCAGTTCACAGATTTTCAGATGGAGAATTATATTCAAGGAATCTCATTCAACAAGCCTCTTCTGCTTGGGTATCTGGTTTAGGTGACAAGGTCCTGAGATGGCCCCTGATGCTATCATGGAGATTTTAGAAGGTTCTTAGGAGGGGATGAGTATTTTACTATAGGAGAAATGTAAATAATTTGTGACAAAAAGGTAGACTATGGTAGTTTTAAAACATGGTTCCCAAATTCTTTAACGCTCTTCTCATTTAGAATTGGGGTGTCTGTCTCCTCCCCTTGAATCTGGGCAGGCTTATGATGGC
>CAUYSK010014287.1:0-35838 GCA_963575035.1 Avahi laniger | reverse complement strand
TATTGAAGAAGATACAAGATACAAGAAACACTGTACATAGGACAATGACGCCTTCATTCCCCTTCAAAGTAGGCACCTTGGATCAAATGGTAGTTCTACTTGTATCTCTTTGAGGTATCTCCATACTACTTTCCACAGAGATTGCACTAGTTTGCAGTCCCACCAGCAGTATATGAGTGTTGCTATGTCTCCGCATCCACGCCAACACTTATTGTTTTGGAACTTTTTGATAAAAGCCATTTTCACTAGAGTTAAGTGATATTATGGCAGCACAATTCACAATTGCAAACATGTGGAAACAATTCAGTGCCCATCAATACATGAGTGGATTAATAAAATGTGGCATATGTATACCATGGAGTACTACTCAGTCACAAAAAACAGTGGTGATCTAACACCTCTTGTATTATGCTGGATGGAGCTGGAGCCCATTCTTCGAAGTGAAGTATCACAAGAATGGAAAAACAAGCACCACATGTACTCAGCATCAAATTGGTGTTAATTGATCAACACTTAAGTGCACATACAGCAGCAACATTCATCGGGTGTCGGGCAGATGGGAGGGGAGAGGAGAGGATGGGTATATACACACCTAATGGGTGCAGTGTGCACTGTCTGGCGGATGGACACGCTTGCAGCTCTGACTCAGGCAGGGAAAGACAACATATGCAACCTAAAAATTTGTATGCCCATAATATGCTGAAATAAAAAATTTAAAAAAAGGGTAGGCACCTTGGGACCTCACACAGTTCTCCCAGCGTCTCTTAACCTAACCCATACACGTTCAACATTCTCGGGTGTTCTGCTTGTTGCAGGCCTTCCAGAATGTGGATCACTTCCAACAGATTCTCAATCATCTTTGAAGTTTTGTGCTTATTTGTGTCGCACTCATTGCATCACCCTCCAAAGCCTTCTGAATCATCCGAATAGTTTCCGCGGAGGAATGTTCAAGCTTAACGAAAAATTTGATGCAGATTCGTTGCTCGGCTCGCTCAGTCATTTTGAATGTGACGGCCACACAGTACATGTGCTCACTCAGTGGAGTCTAGCGCCCCACTGACTAGTACAGTGAGGGCGTCATTGCTCACGCATGCGCATTCCAGTCTGCTCCCCTTGGCTGCCAGGTTACATCACTGCCCTGCAAACCATTGTCGTTATACTAACAATGTCTGGATACTTTCCGTACAACCCTCGTATGTGAAGTTCCCAGTACTTTTCTAAGTGAACCGTTAAAAGCAGTGGTATTGCCTTGTACTTTTTTCTCCTATTCTCTATCTGCTTTCAACCTGATGGCTTCTGCTTGCTTTTTTTGATATGTCTCTCTAGTTCCACCTATGGTGATCATCAATTCTATTGAGTTTTTGAATTCCCTGAGAAAATGCCTCTGACTGGTTAATTATGCAATATAAAGCAACGCTGCTTCTGAGAGTTTTCTTACCAGGCTACCATAAAAGTTATTTGCCCATCAATGGCTATTTTTGGCTTAGACCCAGATTTCTATCCAATCAACCATGGCCCTCAAGTATGGGTGACAGTCCAAAACTCAGTGACGCATTTATAAGGAACTTCCTGTATCTCTTTTTTTTAATAAAGTGATTATTTAACTAGCAGATACTAATTTGTTGGTGCTCAATAAAGATTCATTGAAAAATAAATGTGGTCATCTTTCACTGTACCCACCATCATTGTTGGAATACCTGGGGAATAAATAACTAGCAGAGCAGTACTTCTCAAACTTTAATTGGCATGTAAATCACCTGTGGATCTTACTAAAATTGCAGATTCTAATCCATCAGGTCTAGAGCAGCACCTGAGTTTCTAACAAGCTCATGGGAAATACCATCACTGCTGGTTCATGGACCACTCTTTGAGTAGCAAGGTAGTAGAGAACCAAATCATTGACTCTCTACTACATTCACGATCTATTTCTGTGCTAGTGACCCACATAGGTAGTATATTAACGTTATTTCTAACTTCTCTTTTAGGGAGATGGAGAGAATGGAGTACCAAATGAAATTTTGTTTATGATTTAAGTAGCAACAATGAAAGAGGATAAGACAAGGCATTGGGTCACCTTTCTCCCCCAATATTCACTGTATAACTAGAGTGTTCATCTCTCCATAACTATCCTTGTTTGAAGGCAAGGACCTCTTCTTAGGGATTTTATCTATTATCTAGTAAAGTGCTTGGCATGGCATATACACAGCAGATTCTCAACAAATATTTGTTGAATAGAAATGAACTTCTTTTTGGTATACCCTAAAATGCCTAGTGCACACAGCAGGCACTCAATAAAAGCTTATTAAATGAATTATTAAAGATGGAAAGAAGTAATGATTGTGGTCCTGTGTAGAGTAAAATATTATTTCTCATCAAAATCATCTGAGCAAGATCATCTCTTAGGGCTCGATGGGCACTGAGGGAAATAACACTGATGTTAGACCAAGTCCTTGGAAATGAGTAGGCCTCAGCTGACAATCCAAATTGGTTTGGGTACCATCTGGTGCTGTGATTGAAGCATTTTTCATGCTCACTAATAAAGAACTCAGGCTGGCTTTCGGGAGGACCAGGTCAAACCAGTGACTTCTATGAGCTGTGCAGGGAACCAGCCCACAGCGGCTGCAGAGGGAGCTGCACACTTGGGCTGCCATTTCTTCCTGCCCATCGCCAAGAATGCGCCTTATAAGGAAACGAATGCAAACTCCGGGTTAGAGCTCTAGGGCCCAGGCTTTGTGAGGAGCCCACCAGGGAGTACCTGACTGCAGGCTGGAGTGTATGAAAGGTTCCTTTCTCTGCACTTGGCTCATAAAAGAAGCTCCATGGCTTGAATCCACCAGCTCCCTGCAATCTCCGACAGCAGAGCAGCCCTGAGACCTGCAGACAGGCAGGGGGACAAACGAAGGGGAAATGCTGCCAATACGGGGAACAAAAGCTCGCTCACATTGCTGGAGTTGCACGGGATGTAGCCTAGGAGTTTTGCTTTCATGAAAAAAAAGAAAGCGTATTTGGAGTCTGGGAGGGAGAGGACAGAACAGAATTATTGTTCTTCATGAGGAAAAGCAGGGAAAACTGGAAACAGCACCAAAATGGTGCGTTTCCAGCACTGACAAATTTCATATGACAAGATGGTTGAACGCATTCATTCCCCTTTCTTCAATCTTCACGTATTCTTCTTTAAAACTAGACCTCCAGTGAAATTCTCAGAGAGGACCACAGCAGCTTGTTTTAGTCCCTCTTGTTTCTTTTGCTTTATTTCATCTCTTTTCTCTTCAGCTCTGTCAGGAATGGGCTAAGCCATGGCAGTGCCTAGTGATAAAGAGATTGATAAAGATCAAACTTGAAAATAATTCTCAAAATAGAACTACCAGCCCAAACTAAATTTAGAGAGGTGGCCTCAAAAACAAGTAACCATTAATAATAACTAGCAGTTTTGATCACTTACCATGTGCTAGGAACTATTCGTAGCACTTTACCTACGTTAACTCAATTAATCGTGCAATCCACTCCTTAGATGACCACCATAATAATCATTGACATTTTAAACATGAGGAAATTGCAAAACGAGAAGGTCAAGTAACTGTCTCAAGGTTTCTTGGAGAATGAACCAGGAAGGCAGGACTGAAAGCCGACAAGTCTGGCTCCAGAGCCTGCCTCACACACTTTGCCATGCAATCTCTGAGACGGACCACTGACCACTGGCCAGATCAGCATGGCGATTCCTCCCATGCAGCCTGCCCCAGTCACCGGGTAGACTGCCTGCCTTCCCTGGACACCACCACTCAATCATTCACCACTGTTTCACTCAGCGAAGTCAGCTCTCAGACAAATTTTACTGAGGCACCCGCGACACCCAACCCAACAGTCCTGGTCTGGTGTCCAAATTCCTCTGTTCTGGGAGGAGAGATGAAACCTTCAAGCCCCTTTGCAACTTCAACCACCTCACTTTGCTTCTCATTCAGCCTGTTCTGCCCTCTTCCCTTCCTGATAATCCTTAAACCTGTTTTGTGCACTGCATTCAGGCACTTAGCCATATTCATTCCACTGCCCTCAACTATCTTATTATTCTCAAATCTCAGATCAGTGTCTCCAGTACTCTAAACTCAAAAACAGAGACTGTGCGTATTCTTCATCTGTATTTCCCCCACAGTATAGCAGAAATGTTGAGTGAATAAATAAACAATCCATGAAAAATACCTTTTCCACTCTTTACCTCTTATTCTCCTGACCCCAGCAAGTCAAAAGAACATAGCTTAAACTTCAGGCAGCCACGAAATGCTAGGATGGGTTGTGATGTGTATGTTGTTAGGCCATCAGAACCCTGAGATGGTCACCCAAGTAACTGGGGCCCAGGGTTGACTCTAGTCCTTATTTCCTGCAAAGACATCTCTCTATCACCTCTTCATCTGGAAACTCTGACCTCCAGGACCCACCTGGGTGGATGTACCACTGTGGGTTTTCAGAAGTCATCCTTGGTGGGGAGGTAGGTGGGAGGGGAAGAGGAGAGCACTTGAAACGGCACCTCTGGACCAGGACAACTACAGAGACTCGTGAAAACAGAGATGCATATCATCTGAATTAAATTCCTCGAAGCCTCATCGGTTGTCCTTATCTAGGTTTCAGGCATACAAGCTGAAAATTAGAGGGTCCCTCAATGTTCCTTCGAGCTCAGGTATTCTGTTTTAACCTCAAGAATTGGAAGACATCTGTCTTCAAACCAGCCCCTTCCTTGATCCACATTCAGCCTTTGCGGATCCAGCATCCCCCAGCAGGGTGCGGTAAAAAACAAACAAACAAAAAAAACACAGGCTCTGAAGTCAGTCTTTAATCCAAAGCCCATTTCCATAATTTGTTAATTATGGTATCTTGAATATATTATTCAATTTTTCTAGACTTCAATGGTGATGAAATGATGCATCATGGGCACGTATTTAGTACAGCTCTGGCTTACATAATACTGAGCAGTATTGACCATATTCTCCACCTTTCTTCCTACCCTTCCAAATTTCTTCTTTTTCAGGTTCTTCCTTCGTCAGAACTTCTGTTTGTAAATCTTAGCAATCTGCCCTTAATTGCTTACAACTATTTTTCTCCAAATTCTTAAGTTTAATTCCAGCTCCAAGTCGAAAGAAAAAGGAAAGAGAAAGTTATAAAGGTATTCAGCTTGGAAATTATAAATGGAAAAGCACTGCAAATCAGCCATGGTCCGAAAGGAAATAAAACATTATTGAGATTCTGTAAGTCTGGAGACACCATCTGGGAGTAAAACTTGTAAAGACACAAATCAAATCAGTGTTTCCTTCATTCAAAGGATACTTTTGCCTCGGGGATCATAGCAGCCTTGAGCAATTTCAGGCATGGGCCCTGAAGCAGTGTAGTGTATCGGAGAGGAGGGGGAACCGAACCTACTGTGTTGGAGTCCCTAACTGGATGTGTGACTCTCACCAAATCGGCTCGTCTCTCTGAGCCTTTGTTATTTTGGCCAACTGTCAGGCTTATGGAAGACTCCCATGAAGATGCATGGCTAATTTCATAGCATCTGCTCTCCTGAATCTTACAACCATGAGTGTTCTTCAGAAAGGCCTCCTGAGAACTTATGTATGTTATCAGGAAATTACCTTTTTGCTCTTGCTGCACTCCAGTAACAGGGAAAAGAATGACAAGAAGACAAGATGATATTAGGCAAGCAAGCTAACACAAGGAACCCTTCGGGTTATAGCCTGGATGCAGGAACCACTCAGTTCAATTCCTTATAATATCTCTATGTTTGCAGTCTGACGAATGAGAAATGCACAAGTAACGTAGAAGGTAGAAGATTTATGCTCACAGAAGGGTAGACAGTAAGGGAAGTTCCAAAGAAGAAAAATTCAGTGCCATATAAGTGGAGAGAAAAGGCAGCAGGGAAAGCTACATGGAGAAGGTACTTTTTGAATTAGACCTTGAGGGACGACCAGGATTTGTCAGATGAAAATGGAAGGTAGAACAATCCAATTATGAGTAGTACTACAAAAGCCAAGAACGGGTGAGAAAATATATGATATATTTTTAAGAGAGTAAAGAATTCAACTTGGAGGGAGGTAGAGAATATTTAGGGAAATGGTGACTGGAAGAATAGAAAAGCCCAGGCGAAAGGGCCAGGAGGGATGTTGGATTTCAGATTAAGGAATTTCAACACCAGGCAGCCACAGAACTGCTGATGCGCAGAAAGCAACTTAGTGTCTGTCTTCACTTGGGAGCTGATCCTCAGAGTAGATACTCATTTGCTAATATCCTCACACAGACATTAAACATTCTCTATTTTCTGCTAAGATCCCTCATTTCTCCTCTCCATTTTGTCATTGCATAGGTGAATCATTGGTTTCGAAGTTGGAAGGGAACTCAGAGATTATCTAGTTCACGGTCCCATTTTATTGATAAGAAAACCGAGACTTAGCTCTACAAGGCTTCTCAGCTAGCAGAGGCCACATCTCTTGACTCACACTCCAGGGCTTTTTCTCCCTCACCAGGATGCTTCCAATGATGAGACGACTTCTTCATTTCCTCTTTTCTCACTCCAGGGCTAGTTTTCTCATTAGCTTTGTTAATGTACTTTGGAAACATGCTTGCTCTGCAGTAGAGCAATAGCTTGGCTAAGCAGCAAGTTCCTTTAAAACACTTTCTTTTTAAAGAGCAAAAAGACTACTTGGCTCTCCTCCAAAGATTCTTGGAATATTTAACCCAGTGGACTATCCAGAAAATAATGTTAAGTCAGCACAATATGCATGCTAGAATAGAGAAGAGTGAAGAAGGGGTGATCCCCTAGTAAAACACTGATAAGTGGGTGAAATCATCTATAGTGGAAGTCTTTGAAGATAGACTAGGCAATGCCAACCACCTGTACTTCCTTGAGATAGGTTAGATGTTAACTCACTCAGGTCAGGAAAATGGAAGTAAATGACATTGGTACTTTCCAGTCCAAAAATATTTTTGTTGGAATTAATCCAAGTCTTAAAATTAAAATTTATATAATCTCAACATGATTAAACTCATATATAACAGTATATCATAGCAATTAAATAACATATTGTAAGAACATATGTATTAATTTCCAACTGCTGTGTAACAAATTACCGCAAACTTAGTGGCTTTAAACAACACACATCTATCATCTTACAGATGAGGGCATGGAGTGACTGAGCTCTCAGCCTGGTGTTTCACAAGGCCAAGATCAAGGTGTCAGCAGGGCCACATTCTCTTCTGGAGTTCAGGATCCCCTACCATGCTCACTCAGGTTGTTAGATGAATTCAATTACTTACAGTTATAGAACTGAGATCCCTGCTTTCTTGCTGGCTATCACCGGGACACTCAGGTCCCAACCATGTGGCTTCCTCCAGATCACAATGTGGCTTTTGTGCTTTTCCAGGCCCACAGGAAACTGTTTGTTCTTTATTCTGTTCTCACCTGACTAGGTCAGACCCACCAAAGATAATCTCCCATTTGATTACATCAAAGTCAACTGATTGGAGACTGTAATTACAACTTACAATTCCTTTTATTATATATTAATAATATAACATAATTATGAGAGTGAGATCTATCATATTTACAAGTCTCGCTCACACTCACAGGCAGAGGATTCTATGGAACATGTGTATGGGGGCAGGAATCTTTGGGCCGTTTTAGAATTCTGCCTACCACAATATGTATATATCCTTGCTTCCCTTCCCATCTATGAGCCTCTTCAGGACATGGATCAGAATTTAAATTGTTGGTTATATTAATGAAAAAAAAAACTAATTGAAATGAGCTTCCCCGGGCTTTTAAATGTCTCTATTTTGTATTTGGTTATGTTGAGATACTTTGACACCAATTATAATTAAGCATAGATTTCCATAAATAAATGGCAGTTTGTAACAAAGATTTGCCAATATAACTAACTCCTTTAGAGGATAAAACTTTATAAAATCAGTATAATGACTCATTCCTTCTCAGAGCTAGCTATTCATCAACAAGTATTTATTGGATATCAACCTTGTATGCACTGAGGAATATCCTAGATTATGTGGAGAACAAAACAAAAGAATATCAGATATCATCTTTTTACTTAAGGAGCTTACAACATAGTGGGAAAGATAGCCCTAAAGCACATAGAATAATGTTAAACAACACAAAACAGTCAATATTTATATCTAAATTGAGTGATATAGAAACACATTGCAGAAACTTACAGAAGTAGGAGATCAAGGTTGGCTAAAGCAAGAAGAGAAGGTTCTAAATTATATCTATTGTTAAAAGCTAAGCAGGAGAGATTAGACCTGATTCTTTAGAAGAGAGCTGTTGAAGGTTTTGGTCTGTGACATAAATCAATGAAAGCCGTACACAGGGAAAATGAGCATGAACAGGATTTGTAGGGTAGATTGGAGCAGAAGAGGCTGAAGTTGTGAAGATCCCCTAGGAAGCTAATGCGGTAATGCGGTAATCCAGACCCGAAGTGATGAGAGCCTGGATGTGTGGTAGTATAGGACTAGAGGGAAGATTCAATAAGAGGCATTTCGATAATATAGCAAGATTTGGTCCAGGATTGGATCTGATATGAAGGATAAAATGGAATTGAAATCTATAGTTTTAAATTTAGTTGGCTGTGGCAGAGATTGATGGCTGCACATCAAAATCCATTTCCTTTTTCCTTCCTGGGCAAACAGCTAGATCATATTTCCCCATTTCCCTGCAGATGGGTGTGGCCATGACACTGGGATTTAGCCAACAGGAGAGGGCAGAGATTATGCAGCACTTCAAGGTCTGGACCTTGAACCTTTTATAACCTCCCGCATGCAATCCTCCATTCTCTTTTCTCCTTCCATCTGGCTGCACTGGAGACAACTGTTAGGTCCTCAAGATGACAGTAGGGAGAAGAGCCACCCTGCAGACTTCTTCTCCCACCGTGTGCTATTGTGTAAAGAGAGAATTAACTTCAGTTGAGTTTGAACCATTATATATTTTTGTCTATTTATTTTTGGAATCAGACTACTTTACCATTGGCTTATAAAACGGTGGCACCACTAACAGAAGCAATGATCTGCGAAGGGGATGTTTGGAGTTTTAGAGAATACCAAAAGAAAGTGAAGAGTCTACCAGGCAGCTGGTGGCATGGCAGGATCAAAGCTCAAGAGAAAGGACTCAATGAGAAGTAGAGATTTGTTATTTGCAAAGTAAAACATGTTGACACCACAGAATAGAAGAATTCTAAGATGAAGAGAGTGCAATAAAACAAGATTAAGAGTTGAGATTGCATCTTAAACATATGTTTATGTTAAGGAGTGGAAGAAGGAAGAAGAGCTAATGAAGAATTGAGAAAGGAGGATTAGAAACATAGGAAAGCAACAAGAGACAGCTCAGCTTTAAAATCTAATTCCAATCTTGGTTTGCTCCTGACGCATCTTCCGCTGAGCAACAGCAGAGTGAGCCCAGATAACAGCACCGTCTTTAACCTGGGAATGTGTAAACCAGCCACCACTGGCTTATTGCCTAATTCTTTTATATTCATTTAATGCCCATTAATGTTCAAATGAAATTGTTTAAAACAATGAGCTGGTCAGAAAAAAAAGGTATCATTAGGAAAGAAGAAAAAACATAAGGTCTGGCTTATGTGAACATCATCACGTCTTCCTTCGCTTGACTAAAAAAATGTTTTATCCACATTTGAATCTTTCATTTGTTTTACTTTGCCGTCAGGATTTCTTAACTTTGGACAGAAAAGTATAATTAATCAGCATATCATCACAGTTATCTATGTGAATTCCAGCAATGTCTTGGCTGATCTTTTCTTCCATGAAATTTTTCAAAATATCTGGCTTTTATTGGCATTATATGTGCACAACCTCAGCGGCAGCCCCACAGACCAAAAGAAATATCTGAAACCTAATTTCGACCTTGCAGTTGGTTTCACAGCAATCATTTTATGAAAGTAGTACTAAATTTTGCTGTGTTCACAGTTTAAATGTAAAACTCTCATAGTGGGTGTGGTTTAGTTCTGAGTTCAGGAAATAAATACAAGTTATTCTATTGTTGTTAATGATTATGTTTGAAGGTAGTCCTTACTTAAAGGGAAAATAAATAGTTCAAAGCAACAAAACTATTTTTAAATTAAATATCAATGGCATGGAAGTTTCAAAAAAAGAACACTTTTGGGTGGAGGGTAAAGAATATGATCATTTCTATGTCTAAATAGCAATAAGATATTTTGTTAATAATTCAGAAAATGTCAGGCAGAGGCACACAAGTGTCTAAAGGAGAAATTCTCAGACAGAGAAGACAATACACCCATCAGTCAACTAGCCCATAAGGAGTGCAAACCCAGCCTTGCAGACACTGGACAATACTCATTGCCTGCCTGAGCCTCCGGCCCACTCCTCACTCCACAATGTGTTCCAGGCATGGTGATTGGCATCACCTTTCACTTAGCTGGGTGGGAAATAAAACTGCAAAAAGGCATGGCTTATTCCAGGCCACATCTATGTGATACCAAAGTAATGGATCATTGCAGTCAATCTAGTCCAAAAAATCAGTCAAGTTGAGAAAACATGTCAGATGAATTATTTAGCAATTCTGGCAAAACTACTAAATTATTTGAGATGTTCACTCTCCCTTGGTGATTTTTTTTACTATGTGTAAAGACAGAGGTCCTTAATACATTAGAAGACTTCACTTACTCTCTTTATCATGCAAAGCATCACTTTTTCCTTCTTCCCTTTTTTGTACAGAATAACTTTTCCCCAACTTTCAGATAGACAAAATAACAATAATGGAAATGACTCAATGATTTTTTCAATTCCCTAGGCTCTTTCAACCTTTGTAGGCTCACTTTAATGCAAATCAAACTTGGGTGGATTGTACATTACCTACTGAAAAATAGTTTCAATTAGAAATTTAATTACACTGTCTTGAGGAAATGGAAACGACAGTTTCTTTGAATTTTATACATTATGGAAACCTCCAAAGTGCTATAAATCTGCTAATTGATTTCTGTACCTGTTATGTTTGATTAGGTGTATTTTATTGTCTTCTTGGTTTTAATTAACCCTGGGCTTGTCAAAATGCTTCCAACGACAAAGGATATATGATGAAATGTGATAAACTCTATTAACAGAGGCTGACTTTTGTCAGTAATTGCTCTTATGCACAAGAGTTATTAGAAATTAGCACACAGGAAAAAAAGAAACTGTACTTTTGGTAACAACGTTTATTGGCAGTCATAAATCTGTAGAGTGCCCCCTATGTGCTGGTGATAAGCAGATGTGAGTGACCATAGGGTCCTATAGAAGATCAATCACTCACTAGATGTCATATAAATATTAAGAGTGACAAAATCACAAGAATTATGAAGTCTGAGTGATAAGAGCAAAAATTATACCAACATCTCTAACCATTCAACTTAAGGAACTAAATCCAGAGGGTGGACATAAATATTGAAACTAAACCACTACTGCTGAGGCTGGCCCAAAACAGTTACTCTGTAGGTGTTTGTGTAATTAATGTAAGAATAAATTAATGAACCAATCAATGAATTTCCCCAGATGATTGGGATTGTTTTTCATTCCAAAATCATTTTAACCATAACTTTCTACCAAGCTGGTCAAGGTAGATCTTTCTGTTGAAAAAGGAAACATTTCTATTCCACTAGCTACTGCAGAAATAGAAAAGAGGGAAAAGACTTGATTTGTTTGTCCAAACATTACAATTAACTTTTGTTTTCCTTAAAGTCTGATATGGTAGTACAATACCAGTAAAATTTTCTGGGCTTTTTATCTAAAAGATATTGGCAGAGGCACTCTTCCAGAAAAATATTACATGGAAATTCTACTGTAGACTGATATCACGTCAGAAGGCTGAACACCTGGATGTGTGACATAATTTATTATGATCAGATAACTTTGCCTTATGAGATTAGACACATACCTATGATGCCTGAATCTTGGAAGCAATCTCTGCATTGGAAATCATTGTAGTGGTGATCCTGGTGTTGGCAATAATCTGGAGGTAAGTGATCATACTTAAGAGTACAGCAGCCACATTGAAAGTGTAGTCCAATAAGAAATGCAAAAACTTCTTTGTAGCATGGACATAGAAAAGTAAATTTTCTAGGTACCTGAGAGAAAAGAGAGTAGAGGAGCTAAGATCTGAAAGGTAAGAGAAGCCCTCGATGCCAGGTTGAAGACTCTGGAATTTCTCAGTAGAAGTGAGACATCTGGTAAGTTTCTGACAGCTTGTTATGCATTGTGGTGTGATCTGCATGCCAAATTCAGAGTGGCTTTGCCCTCGGAACACTCCTAGACTGAGCTTGGTCTTCCTGTACAGTGAACCCACCAAAGAAAGGGCAGAGCAAACTTGTGCAAGTAGCGTTGGGAGGACTGACTGGTCTTTCCAGCTCCTGAAAAGCTGCAGAGGTATCTGGCATCTAAGTGTATAAAGAGCACTGGCTCTTGGAACTAAGATGATTGAGAGATGACCTGCTAGTCACTGTAACACTGGCCCACAAAGATAGACATTATTATTTCAGCTTCACAACTGACACTGGCTCCATGGAGAGTGCATGGCAGGTGAACCGGAGCCCTCAGAGCTTGTAGAGCAATGAACTGGAAAAGGAATGAAACAATATATCCAAACAGAGGAAGAACAAGCCATGCACCCCGCACAGGTAGCTTCCTAACGAAGAAGAACTTCTGAAGGAGAAAGATGGCAATTTGAACAAAACAATGGTTATATTATACTATGAGCACTCAAGGAAAGCAAATTAAAGCACAAATACTTTCATGAACTTGAAGTTTATGTTTTGAATGTTGAAATTCAGTAGACACAAGCCAAGATTCTATATCCAGCCAAGATAGCAATCATCTATCTATCAGGATAAGAGGAAGATACACAAAAATTTAGAAAATATGCCACTCTTTTACTCTATCTGAAAAAAAGTTAATGAAAAGGACATTAAACAACATTTAAATCTTAAGGAACTTCTTAAGTTAAGGGAAGATAAAAAGGAGAGAAACAAGAAGTGAGGGATGAACTTTGCAATATATATAGCTGACTCTAAAAGAATAATGACAGAGTGATGGATAATGAGCAACATCACTGTTAAGCTAGAATTCTTAGAATAGAAGGCACATGCTGTAATGTAAAACCTAAATATAGTTATTTCTGCAATACCTCGGGGTCACAGAGGTGGGAGAAGAGTGAATGAATTATAAAGACATTATCTTGTTGGGAAGGAGAGGAAAAGAAAGAATAATCGAAATATCTCATTTTATTGTGGTAGGGAAAACAGTGGATGAATAGAGTGTCTTGGAAGAAGGAAATAGTTGGCATTTTGTTTTCAAAAAAAATATATAAATACATTCAAAAACCAATTGTAGGCACTTACTAAATATTTGTTGAATGAATAAGTTGCAGGTATTGAGAAAGAGAAAAACAGCATGAATTGAATAGAAAATGATGTTAGAGCTTCCAAACAAGAGAAAAAGTGAATAAACGGTAGCTTGATTCAACTAGCATAAAAGAAATATGAAACCCTATATTAAATATAAGGTAGAATATAAAGATTAAAATTAAGTGTATGCATGTTTTTATCAAATGTGAATATACTGAATTCCTTTCCTCTCAGTCTCTAAAATACAGAGACTGAGACTTTCTTGGTTAAAAAAAATGAAGATCATATATACATTGGTTTTTTTTGGGGGGGAGATGTTGAGACAGAGCTCACTTTGTTGCCCAGGCTAGAGTGCCGTGGCATCAGCCGAGCTCACAACAACCTAAAACTCCTGGGCTCAGGCGATCCTCCTGCCTCAGCCTCCTGAGTAGCTGGGTCTATAGACATGTGCCACCATGCCTGGCTAATTTTTCCTGTATATATTTTTAGATGTCCAGATAATTTATTTCTGTTTTTTTTTTTAGTAGAGACGGAGGTCTCGCTCTTGTTCAGGCTGGTCTCAAACTCCTGAGCTCAAACGATCCACCAGCCTCGGCCTCCTAGAGTGCTAGGATTACAGGCGTGAGCCAGCGCGCCCGGCCTACGTTGTTTCTGACTGTGCTACTCAAAGTTTGTGGAACCAGCAGCGTTAGCATCCCCTGAAGCCTGTTAGAAATGTAAAATCCCAGGTTCCACCCCAGACCCACTGAACAGAAACCGTATTTTAATAAGATCCCAGGTGATTCATATGCATGTCAAAGTTTAAGTAGCATCATTTTATAAGACACATTTTAAAAAATTTATAAAAGAACATCGAAAATAGAGAGATGGTTAAAGGGGTACCAGACAAATGCAAACAAACAAGAAGTTAGTGTCAGTACTAACATCAGACAAGGTAGTGTTTAAAGGTAAATAAATTGATCAAAAGGGAAAATGGTTATTTTTAAAAGGCCAATTTATTGTTTTTTATTTGACCTCAGTTTCATAAAAATAGATTATTCATAATCCCTAATTCATGATACTTTTTCATCAATGGTCTATTTACAGCCGACTTTTATTTGGTTAATTAGTTATTTAATTTATTATTTTAAATTATGTCATAAAAACCTGAGATAACCTACCCAAAACAACTAGTAGGAGAGCAACAATAACCTACATCTAACTATATTGTCCCTTCCTTGTCCCCTCCTTCCACCACCTGATATAAATGTCACCCTGAGTCCTGTATTTGTCATACACTTGCTTTCTTTTTTATATAATTTCCTTCCATCTATATGTGGCTAAATCACACACACACACACACACACACACACACACTTCTTAACATTATATAATGGCATTTCATGCATGAAATCTTTGGAGATTGACTTTTTATTGATATCTTATTACTAAGATTCATCCATTTCGGTGTATGTTGCTGTAGTTCATCAGTTTGCTTGCAGTAGAATATTCCACTGAGCCATAGTTCATTCTCCCATCCTTTCATTGCTGAACTTTTGGGTTTTTATAGGGTAACTCGTGCTCTTATGAATATTTTTATACATGTCTCTTGTTGTATACATGGAAAGAGTATCTCTTAGGCATTATATATAGGCATTTAGAATATGTGACTATTTAACATAAGACTGCAAAATTATTAAAGCCATATATGATAAACCCACAGCCAATATCATACTGAACAGGGAAAAATTGAAAGCATTCCCACTTAGAACTGGAACCAGACAAGGTTGCCCACTATCTCCACTTCTATTCAACATAGTGCTGGAAGTCCTGGCCAGAACAATCAGACAAGAGTGGGGAATTAAAGGTGTCCAAATGTGGGCAGAATAATCGAAATATCTCATTTTATTGTGGTAGGGAAAACAGTGGATGAATAGAGTGTCTTGGAAGAAGGAAATAGTTGGCATTTTGTTTTCAATTTATTTTAAGAAGGCTGGATTGGATCAAAAGTAGCAATAAATGATATTACTTGTGTATTTTTATTAAATGTTTTATGAAAAACAAACTTTTTCAGTGGATTTTACCTTTAATCTGTTTATGTTAGTTAAAAGAGAAAAAAACATTGAACAATAATTGTAAAATACTGTATTTTATAAAAGTAAACATCAATTCATAATTAGAATTCTAAGTAAAATAGCAATAGAATAAAAATGCCTAAAAATGATAGAGTGTGAAATTAAAATCAGCAACAAACATAAAATTACATGGTGAAACAGTGCATGTATTTTCTTAAAGGTGGAAACAAGAGAAATGCATACTGTCATCACTTAAACAATATTCTGGGATTTATGGCTAATGAAAGAAAGAAAAATACATACATGCATATGCAGATGTATACATACATGTAATCAAAAACAATCAACCAAAATTTAAAAACAACTGTTAGAACTACTAAGAGAATTTATTAAATGGCTGGGTACATGATTAACCAGCTTTCTTTAATACTAACAAATTAGATGAAATCTATAATTGAAAAGTATATCCCATTCCTACACATCAGCAGAAAAAGTATAAAGTATTCAGAAAAAAATATGCAAGAAAATGTGCAGGACTAATGAAAAACAGAACACATGATCTTATAATATTTTTGTAATTCTGATATTTATGCTTAGTTCTTTTGGCATTTATTTTTATGCAAGGTACAAGATAAGAATCTAGGTTCTGTTTCCTCAAAATAGGTAAGGGACCTCTGGTATCCACACTATCCATTCCCCAACACATTGAAAAATCAAATTTATCACCTAATAAATTCATATATATTTGAATATTTTCTAAACTATTTATGCTATGTTACTGATCTATTTCCATATTTCTGCACTGATATTATATTTGTTTTTAAGAGAAAAATATTTGCTAGAGGATTCTAACATGCTAATTGATAACCTCTACTGCAAAACATAAATGAAAATTTATTGGGGTATCATTAAACAGATTTCAGAATTTTGAAGCCAGGTGGTCTTTTTCCATTTGAAAAATCCTCTGTACATGAGTCTAAGAAAGTAAATTCCTTCTCTGTCAGCATGTCCCCCCGCCCACTTTGTTTTTGAAACTGTTATTAAATATAATGAGAAGTTGATCTTAACAGAAAGTTCCCACCTTCTATGTTCACTGACCTAGTTTGAAGCCCAGCAAATTGTTGCTCAGCTTTTAAAAAACTGGTGACTCTCTCCAGAGGGTTTTAAAATACTAGTGCCAGGTGCTGCACATTTCTGCAAAGGCCCAGCTCAGCATTTCCAAACTATTTCACCTCCTCCCTAGGCTGAAGCTAGCATTTCTTTCAGTCTGTCCCCAAGGTAGCTCAGGGTCCCATCAGGAAAGAAGAGTCTTGCTTATTTAATTTTGATTTGCTTTAGAAAGCATATACACACAAATTTTAGTAAGTGCCTATAAGAACTCATTTGTTACCCTAGTAACTATTTCATTGTGCAAATATATATGGGCATCATCCTTCTTGTTTCCAAGGAGATATAACTATACCCACAGACAAAAACACATGTGGATTGGAAAGGCTTCCTTTTATGAATCTAATCAGGGCTTTTTTTGTTATTCCATAGACTTTCTATTATTCCATAGAAGGAGTGGGTATAATCTGGCATTCAGAAAAGCCACAAAGTTAAAAATGGATCAGTTTAGAGTGAATTTAAAAGGAGAGAATAACAAAGTTGGTACTGTAAAGTGAATCACTAGTTCAATGTATCATTATGTTAATTTAATTTTCTCTTAAACCTGGCTTAGAATCTTATTGCCAAAGTGACCACTGTATAAGAAATACCATTATGGTTGTACATGGATCTTGTCTTCAGTAACTAAATTTATTTTTTTTCCAGAACTGTTCTCCAAGAAACAGTTGTATTGACCATGAACAACTTTTGGGGGAAGGAAATGGGGATAACCAATGTACTATTGGGCAAATTCCAGTCATGTGGAATAGGATTCGACAGTGTTGTGAATGATTTTCTACCTCAGGTGATCCAGGATCTTATCCTTTGGGGGATGGTGGAACCCAGTGATATTTGTTTTCAATTGTGATTATGGACCATGGACCTAGCATCAATTACTACCTGATTCTGGAAAAAATTACTTGATAAAGTAAAATGATCTAATGTAATTAGCCTGCTTGTTTCATAACATCTAATTGGGGCAGAGAGAATATTAATATAAACAACGGTCCATTAGATAAAGATTTTCGCCATCAAGATAGTGGTACCCAATGTGAGAGCAAAGAATTCAGTTTGACAAATACGTATGGAATGTATATTACCTGGGGAATCATGTAAAGTGGTAACTGGCAAGTTAAAAAAAAAAATTTTCTTGTAAAATTGTGATGGACAAAGTGAAGTACAGTATCCAAAAGTAAGAGCCAGACTCTAGAACTTGGTTCTTCCATAGGTAAGCTTGGACAAGATACTGTACTTCTCCATGGCTCAGTTTTCCCACCTGTAAAAAGAATTGCAGAACTTACCTTGAAAAATTGCTGTGTGGATTTAGAAGACATTCTTTATGTGAGGTGTTTGCTTCTTAGTAGTCATTAAATAAATAGTCGTTATTGGCAATATAGGACATTAATATATAGAACATGCATATCAATGCACAACTACTAAAAAAAAGGAAAAGAAAAATGAACAATGTGCATGAAGTGTTTACTCAAAGAAGAGCAAATACAAATAGCAAACAAAAAAAGAATATCAGTCTAACTTGACCACAAAATTAACAATTTATTTAAAATTAACACTTAACTGTGATGAGATTGTGGTGAGATTAGCCATTTTAGGCAGCACCAACGGCAGAGCAGATACTTATAATCTTTCCGGAAAGAAATTTGCTAATGTGTATCAAAGGCCTTTAAAATTTTCATATGACCAATGGCCCAGTAATGCCATTTCTAGTTTGAATGTGCCCATTACGCTACTCTCTATATACTCTTAAAAAACAACCCTGAGATAGAATAATAGAAAAATGAGAAAATGTTATGCTACATCCATAGGATAGACAGTGAGTGATGAGAATAAAAGTCAGCAAAAATTTTTTAAATAATATTATCATATTAAAGGGGAAAGCAGGATATAAACTTGTAATCAGTGTAATCTCTACTATTTAAAAATATATTTGTATCAGTTTATTGCTGCACAATAAACTACCACCCCCTCAAAAAAAAAATTAGTGATTTAAGCCAACTGTTTATTTAGCTCATATTTCCACAGGCAATTTAGCCTGGGCTCAGCCAGGCAGTTCTTCTCACCTACGTTTATCTCAGGTGAGCTTGTCTGGCAGGTCAGTTGGGAGCTTGCTGGTCTGAGATGACCTCAGATGGAATGATTCATCCATTATCCAAATGATCTTTTGTACTTCATCACGCTAGCCTGGGGTTGTTCTCCTGGTGTATCAGGGTTCTAAGAGAGAGTGGGAAGTATGCAAGGCTCAGAACTGGTGCACCATCACTTCTGCTACATGTATTAATATTTTCCAAATCAAGTCATCAGACCAGCTCAGACTAAAGGGAGGGAAAATAGATTCCTCCTTTTGATGGAAGAAGGGGGCTTATGTTTTACTCACTGAAAGAGAGCTATGAAAATTTAAACCCAGTCCTTGTAAACTCAGAGCTGGTTAATTTTGGGAGTTCTCTTTTATGATTTTAAAAATACTGTTGTGGTCATATGAACACTGGTGCTAAAGAGGGGAGTTTGCTTTTAGGTGAAATCAAAACTCCCAGAAACCTAGGGATTAAAAGTAGAAGGTTGGTGATCTATTTTCTCAGCAGCAGCAATTGCCCGCTTCCCCCTTTTGAAGCTTAAAGAATCTGGGCAATTGCCTTGCTACGGAAGATTTTTAGAGCAGGATTAATCAGCACCTGCTGATTAAATTTTGGTCTATAAAATTGCAATATAGCTGTCACAGTTCTAGTGGCTATAGTCTATGTTATGTGTTTTCCAGTGAAGTGCTTAATTAAAATGAATGCCTAGATACTTAAATTCCTAGAGCCAATCAATCAGCTGGTTGTTTACGACTTATCTAAGGGCCCCCTTTGTCCCTAGTGTGTTGTGGTATATAATGTAGTTTGTGGCCCCTAAACCAAGAGAAATTAACCTGCACTCCTGAGAATTGAGTTCACAGCCTCATAAGTTCCTGACTTCATCAAAGGAGATAAATGCAGCAAAACGCACCCAACTTCTATGCTAACAAAGACATGAACAACAAAAGATCATGTGTGGAAATCCAATCACCAGCTTCAAAAATGCCTTCTATAACTAAGCATTTATGTTGCGCGGGAAAGCAATTGGCACTTAGTAAGAGCTCAATAAACATGGTTTTTTGTTTTTGTTTTTTTACTTCCTTCTCCAACTTTCCATGGCTTTATGTTATTATGGGTAGAGAGAACTCTAAATGATAAAGGAATTTCAATTAGTGTTGTGAGATTTAGCAATACAAAAATACAGATGCCCAGTTAAATTTGAATTTTGGATAAATGGCAAATAATTTTTTAGTGTAAGTATGTCCTATGTTCATCTGAAATTCAAATTTAACCGGGCACCCTGTATTTTATCTGCCAATCCTAATTTTAAGACTTTGCTAGGATTGTGAAGTCCTTTTCATAGAGACACTGCAGGACTATAATGGGCATGGAGAACACAGAGGTGAGGTGAGGTGTATGAATCATGCACAGTGTGTCAGAACAAAGGCAGTGCTCCTGTCCTCCTGAGTCCCAGTTGGCTTCTCTTCCATCAAAACACCCAAGTATGCGTTGGTTGGGCAACTCATTTGATGAATTTCATTATCTTCCAAAGGATTCCATGGAACTTTACGTAGCATACCCGGAGAGAAATAAGCTTGTTTAAGCAAAACTACAAGTTACCTAATTTGCTAATTTGAGAGCCAATATTTTGACTGTTAGCAGCTACCCAGTCCAAACATACAACAACATTGGAGTTTTAAAAGTTAGGACTTCAGGAAAACACAGATGTATGAAGTGCCAATGAAAATACTCACTTCAAGGAACATGACTAACTTAGGAAGAAGTCTCTATACCTCAACTAGAGCAACCGATGGGAAAATAGAACGTGGACACTAATCTTCAATTCCTTCCTCATTAGAAAATTAGAAAAAAAATTCTTTAGCTTGCGAGGCCAAGAGGGAAAAAAAAAATCTCTGTTGTAGAAACAACCACAGTTCTCTTCTCCTGCCTAGTCCTAATTGTATAGATCCTGCTGCATATTACACTCTGTTCTTGTCCCACACTTGTCTTTGGGGGGATGATGCTTCCATGCTTCAAGGTCCTTATTACTATGTGAAGAGTTTTCTTAATATCATCTACAATTGCTCATTTTTTCTCAACTTTAAGTCCTGAGTGTTTTCCAAGAACGCTGCTAAGGATACTGTCTGCTGTATGCTCCTTCCAATACCCTCTGCCAACTGTGTGCTAATTACCTGCCACCTTAGGAATAGCTTCTCTGTCTGCTTAGTGCTGTGGCTCAGATTTCTAATCCTTGTTGCCTGTGCAGTCGGCATTCTGCCCCACTGGGTTGTCTGCATGCTGGAGTAAGAGGAGGTGTTTATCCATTCTTCGGGAGGAAGTGCTTATTGGAGTCTGATTTGAAAATAAATTCCCCACAAACAGAAACATGGATTTCATTCATTTATTCATTCATTCTTTCACAAACTATTACTAAGCACTTATTATGTGCCAGGCACTACACTATGCCCTGGAAACATAACAGTGAACAAAAGAAATCTGGTTCCTATAGTCTAATGTGGAAGTCAATTATTTATTCAATAATTCCAATGGTGTCAAATGTTTTTGATAGAAAATGTGTAAGGTGAGATGTGAGGATACCACAGGGGGACTTAACATAGGTTAAGAAAGACTTCCTGGAGGAAATGATATTGAAGATAAATAGTGGTTAGCAAGCTTAAAAGAAAAGAGTGTGTGTGTGTGTGTGTGTGTGTGTGTGTGTAGGAAGGGGTGAAACAACATGTGTAAAGGTACCTAAGGAAAAAGAGCATGATACATTGGTGGAAATGACCAGAATATAAAGGAGGTTTCAGTAGGTTCAAAAATATCAATAGAGTGCCTACTATATGCCAGGCATTGTCCTAGAATCTGGAGATACAACTTTAAGCATGACAGACACTGAGGAGTAGCTTAAATCCTAGCGAAGACAGACAGACAGACAAATGTTAATAAGTTAACCTTGTGTATTGATAAGTTCACTGAAAGAAAGTTAGGTAATGAGCGATATTGAGTGGGTTGGTAGCAGGGCTGCTTTAGCCAAGGTAGTCAGGGAGAATGTCTTTGACAAGGTAACATTTGTGGTGAGATCTACAGGTTAAGAAGAAGCAGCCACGTTAAGGTTTTGGAGGGCAAAAATGTCATGAGACAAAGGAGTCATCAACACCTGTGAAAGTCATGTTTTGGAGTTTAGGCTTTATCCTAGAGTTGATGGGAAAACACCAGAGAATTTTAAGCAGATGAGTAATATTTCTTTAAAAATAGTGGTTGTAACTACAGTGCTCACAAGGCAGTAATATTCTCCAGGGACTAGGGCGTTGGGGGGTGGTAAACCCACAACTAATGGACATGGTGAGCATTGTAGGGGAAAGGGTATGCCTCTACTCTTCGCTTGGGTGAGGCAAAGTCATAAAGTGTAACTAAAATGTTTGTACCCTCATAATACCCTGAAATAAATATTTAAAAAAAAAATAAAATGACAGGGAAAGCTAATCATACTGAAATGGAAATATCGCCAAGACACATTGGTAAATAATGAAAACAAAGCTCAAAACGGTGTGTAGAATATGCAGTCAGGTGTATGAAAAAAGCAGGAAGATAAAAATAGACAGATATGCTTGTATATGAACAGAATATATCTTGAAAGACACACAAAATAATTGCAGTTGCAGTGATTACATCTACGAAGGATGACTTGAGGGTTGGGAGTGATGGGAAAGGGGAGTTTATTCCTCAGTGTATAATTTTTTATAGCTCGTACCTTCCCTTCTTCATGTGCATGTATTATTAAAAATAGAAAATAAGAAAAAGAAATAGTGATTGTAGAATCTGGATTGGAGGGAAACAAGACAGAATGTGGCGGGTGGGTCCAAGGAGTGGGGAAAAAAATTGAGTCCAGAAACATTTAGAGAAGAGAGTCGGTAGGTTTGTTGCTTGAACTGCTATAGAGGATAAGGGAGAGAGAAATGAGAGAAGACTTTTTTCTTTTCTGTCTGTGCAACTGGTTGCCTGGTGGTATCATTTGCTGTGAAGGGGAGATGAAAATGATGAATTCTATTTTGGATGTGCTAGGTTTGAGCCAGGTGCCCAGAAGGAAGTCATATACATGGGTCTGGAGCTCAGAAGAAAGGTCTGGCTTTGACAGGTGGACTTGGGATTTATCAGAAGAGCAGGTAATTAAAACCTAGGGAAAGTGTGAATCATGAAAATAGGGCCTTGAATACAGCCCTGAGGAGTTCCAGGCTGTGGCTGCTCAGGAGTGCGGCGGTTTTCCATGCCTAATATTACACACACTAGACATCCTCTAAACACATCTCCTGGCAGTTGTTAAAAGACCTTCATAGTGCATGAAGACTTTCATTCTACAAAAGTTATTAAATACCCAGCATGCAAAAGGTCCTATGTTAGGCAGGGTATGAAGCATTAAGCATACCTCTTGATAAAAATTGTGTACAGGAGACCAAGGATATGAATAGAATGTGGGGGTCTTCCCTCCCGTATTGGTGAATAACAATAAACAGTAAATGGGCCTTCTCGTGTCGGGCATTGTGATGTTTAGTATCAAATACTGAATGAGCTTTATTCCTGAGCTCAAGAAGCTCACAGATAATGGTCGAGTTATACACATAGGGAAATAGCGATAAAATACTGTGATACATGGAGAGATTGGTAAAGGATATTGTGGGGACATGGAATGGGGGGTGTGGAAATGGTCTGGAACACCCTGGAGAAGACAGGATGATGCAAGGTTGTAGGCCAAATTCCTAACCCTAGGACAGAGACAGGTAGTTTTGAGTAATTGTATGACTCTCATCAGTATTCATAAGGATAAAGCTCTTAAAACAATTCAGGGGTCATAAAATACTTGTGGGCTGGTGAGTATTTCAAACATTGCAATAATGAAAGCCTTTTATGGTATTGATGCAAAATAATTTAATTAAATATTAGCTCACTACTTCCTAATCCAGATCAGGTAACTGGGATCTAAGTTCCAGAGTACAAAAGCCAGAGACTACTATTAGGAACTACTTATAATTTGTCCCTTGAGCTAAACATGACATTAAACTTCTCTAGCCCAAAGTTAATGGCATATGACACTCTCCATGTTATAACATAAATGTCATGATGTTGCAGAAGCAGACCAAGTGTTCAGGAGATGCCCCAGGATACACTGAGTATTCTTATTACACTAATATACATTTCTAGATATATTTTCAGGTCAAGTATTACATTTGAAGTGCATGGGACCATTGCATCTTGGGAGATCCCTTGAGTTACCCAATTCATTAGCAACATTATTTGTACAACCCATGAATAAACTTACTGAATAGAAAGTATGAGCAGAACCACATTATTGGTGGGACTGGTCGCAATCTCCATCTGATTGATGTTGATTAAAAAAAATGATAAGAAGGAAAACAATACAATTGGCCCTTGAACAAAGTGAGGGTTAGGGGATCTGACTACCCCCAATGAAGGAGAATTTTTGACTTTCCCAAAATTTAACCACTAATAGCCTGTTGACTAGAAGCCTTAACGATAACATAGTTGACTAACACATATTTTGCATGTTTTATATATATATATATATATTATATACTGTATTCTTACAAAAAAGTCAGCTAAAGAAAAGAAAATGTTATTAAGAAAATCATAAGGAAGAGAAAATATATTTACTATTAAGTGGAAGTAGATCATCATAAAGGTCTTCATTTTTGTCATCCTCACACTGAGCAGGCTAAGGAGGAAGAGGAAGAGGAGGGGTTGGTCTTGCTGTCTCAGTGGTGGCAGAAGCAGAAGAAAATCTGCTTGTAAGAGGACCCACACAGTTCAAACCTGTGTTGCTCAAAGGTCACCTATATACAGAAGCAAGACTCAAACCGCCTAAGGTTGGGATTAATTAGCAGAGATTATCCGGAATCTGGTGATCAGGTTGAAATTACTTATGTAATATTTTTTAGAGTCTTTAACAATTCTGGCTGATGCCATCATTTTAACACTCGCTATGCCTTTCGCATTAATTTTCCAGTCCAGACTTTCCAAATAAATCAGGACACTTGTTGAGAAACTTCAGCAAGAATTTTCAGTTATTTTTGTTGTACTAATAACCTACTTAAACCAATGTTCTTGGTCACACAGGATTAAGTATATGGAAGGATTTAATGTCATCTTTGAACACAACAAAAGGGTTCGTGATGGACCAGTCAGGCAGTCACAGAGTCAGGCAGGGAGCCAAGAGAAAAAATGTAAGAGCGAACATCATGACATCAAGAGAAAAGTTACAAGGCAATTGGGATCTAAGGACTAGACCCTGCTTTAGCAGTCCATCCCAAGATGTTCATAGCAGCTATTGCACAGCAGAGTCTGGAATCTTCTGCTGACTTTTTAAGCCAAGGAAGTTCAGACCCATCTGCTTCTCTCCTACGGAGGGAGTTTCACGTTCAGAAATGTCCATCCTCATCGTCCAATTCCTTTAGCAAGAGATCTTCACTGGGCAGCAGAAATCATGGTGGAGGGGTCTAATTTCTCCTGAGTCCTGATTTTCTCTCCCGGCTGCCTTCTCAAGAGTCACAGGAATACGGATAAATGGAGGCCTGTAACTTCTTATTGTAAAAAGTCAACAAATGCAAATCTCTAACAGCCAGGCCAAACATTTTGTCTGCTGCAAAAATGAATCTAAACATTTTTCAATCACATTCATGAAATGGGAAGAGGGTCACCAGCCCCTCTGAGGCTGGGACACGGGATGAGAACTGCTGCCAAAGAGCAGGACACGGTTTTCTCTGAGCCCAGGCCCTCTGAAGGCTGGTGGGATCCCTCCCACCGCTGTACAAATCTCCGTTGCCAGGTAATGCCAATGAACTTCAAAAACCTGGAGCAAGCAAGTGTAGTTTAGTATATTTTAAAAAATTCAAATTCATTACCATAAAAATGAGCCTCTTCTCTGTCACAGCTTGCAATTCTCTCTGACATTCAATTGACTGATCAGCAGACCTGTGCTTTACAGTAGGAGACTTTTTGCATTCCTCTTTGATCTGATTTCCCCCTATTTAATAGACAATTATAGGCTCTTTAAATCCCAAAGGTTCAGAGACAGCAAATAATTACCAGTAGCAATTTTAGAATAAAGCCAATCTAAATGAGTTCAGTTAAATTATGCAATACTAAGTAGTGGCGTTTTTTATTTTAAACAAGGACAGCTAACCCAAACCCCAAACAATCGTTATATTGCTTCAAATTCCTCTTGACAGCTGCCTGTTAAACTTCTGACCTGTTTGTAAAAATTTGCATACCATCTACCAAAGGGATACACACATGATTGCAAACTTCTGTTCTAAAGACATTAAATAAATTATTTCTTTAAGATCATATGGCAGATCTATAATTAATTAAACCCACCATGATATTACGGCAAAATAATTTTAGCTTTTCTAAAAAGGTAAATGTAATTTGCCGATCTGGTATTTGGAAGAATGCTTTGCCCAAAATCAATTCCTTTAGTTTCTAGAGAATAGAAACTAGAGGCAATCTCATTTTAATTATATCTCTTTATTGCTAACAAAGGAATGATTTATGCAATTAAATTAACTGGCTAGAAAATTATTCTCAGCTGGGCTGTCCTAATTCTTTGCTTTCTGAATTGCGGGCTCTTACACTTTCCTATGTAGATTAATTTTTCTGATATGCAAACAATGCCTCTTGTGTTCATCTTTTCCATTTTTTATTCAAAAGTCTCCTTTTCTTCTTGCCAATGACATGAGTAATATTTGTTGAACTGCTGGGCTTTGACTAGTTTTTTTTTTTTAATGTTAAAAAGATGAAAAAGATCTTTTCTCTCCAATCTCATTATTCCAGAACAGAGCAAGATTTGAGGGTTTCTTATCTGTGGTACTGGAACAGCAGCAGGAACAAGAAAAAATTGCAAAAATGTCAAAGGCTGCAAAATTTGAAGGTGGTTTCAGCAGCCCCAAAAGTTATAAATTAGCAAATGGCTTTACGGCCGTCTTTCCTCATTGCTCCCTTCTGTCTCTTTCTCTGCACCCCACAGCCCACTCCTAGCCCCTCTCTGTTTGCCCCAATTATTGATATTTTTTATAAAGTGCAACCAGGTAAATAATGTGCTACAATATCACCAGTCATAATTAACATTTCTGAAATGATCTCAGGGAGCAGAACACTGAACAAGGTCAGTAGGGGTGGCTACAAAGACATTCCTCCTGTGCTTAAGTCATTGATGATCCAGGAGGCAATTTTGGGGAGAAATTCTTAAAAAATAAGATTCTTTTCTGTACTGGTGGATTAAAGATAGATTGAAGACATTATTTGGGGATGCAAATATTTGGATAGCATTATTTGGGGCCTAAAATAATTTAGATTATTTTTAAATATTCTGTATATTTTGTTACTTATTATTTTAAGATAGGATGAGGCGAGGAGTTACAAGATAAGTAGCCTGACAAATGTTAAGAAGATGTTAAGAAAACAGACGTCAAGGAAAGAGATTAGGTGTACTGTTTTTCAAGGCTGAAAATATGCGATGGAAGCATGTTTCATTCACCTTTGTCTACTAGACCAGGGTTGGCAACTTTGCTCTGTAAAGGCCCAGAGAGTAAATATTTTTGATCCTGCGGGCCGTGTAGCTCCTGTCACAGCTACTCAACTCTGCTGTTAGAGCAGAGTAGCAGCCATAGACAAAATGCAGCAAACACAAATGCAGTTTTATTGTGTTCCAATAAAACTTTATTTACAAAGCAGGTGGTTGGCTGGTTTGATCCATGGGCTGTCGTTTGCCAACTTCTGCACTGGCTCTCACTGGCTGCTTTTCACTTTATCTGAGGAAAAGAGCCCTATCTATTTCAAAAATCAAAATCAAAAAGCATTTACTGGGCCTCAATAAGTGAAGGCCTCGTGCTAGGCCCTCAAGCATGGCTAACAATGGTTTGCCTTCAAGAACCTCACAATCTAGTGGAGTAAACTTTTTAATGATTTAATGGATTTAGTGGATTAGAAATTTACAATTTAGTGGGACAATTATTATGATAAAAGCTTTTAAAAAGTGCTGGGGTGGTTGCGGGATATAGTGGTTCATTTCTGGGAGGCTGAGGCAGGAGGATCGCTTGAGCCCAAGAATTTGAGGTTGCAGTGAGCTGTGATGATGCAACTGCACTCTAGCCCAGGCAATACAGCAAGATTCTATCTCAAAAAAATAAAATAAATAAAATAAACAAATAAAAAGTACTGTGGGAGAAGAAAGTAAAATGACAAATCACAAATAGAAGACATTTGAAAAGCATACAACTGACAAAAGATAGTATCCAGAATTTTTAAAAATATATATCCTTGAAAGTGTCAATGATAAAAACCAAACTCTGTAAAATATTTTAAAGTGGTTTATTCTGAGCCGATATGAATGATCACAGCCCAAGGAAAACACAAACCCAAGAAGTCTTGAGTAAGTGGTCCCAAGGCAGTAAGATTACACTTTGGTTTTATATATCTTAGAGAGGCAGAAGTTACAGGCAAAGACATAAATCAATACATGGAAGGTATACATTGGTTTGGTAAAAGATAGGATATCTTGAAGTGGGGGCTTGCGGTCTTAAGTGGATTCAGAGACACTTTAATTTGCAATTGGTTAAAGGAACAAAGCTTTGTCTAAAAACTTGAAGTTAGCAGAGAGGATGTTTAAGTTAAGATAAGGATGCTATGTCAGAATCAGATTGCGAGAGCAAGCCACAAAATATGGGATCAAAAAGACCTGCTTGGCAAGACTGACGGCCTGTAGGTAGGTATGACTTAACTCTTGCCTTGCATGGATTTAGGTCCTATTTATAATTTGATATTTTATTCCTACAAAGAATCTGTTTTGTCAGTCTTACGATCTCTATCTTAACATTAATGCTGGTCAGTTGTTGTGTCTAAACTCCAATAGGGAGGGGGTGTGATGAGGAGTGTCCAACCTCCCTTCCCCATCATGGTTGGGAACTTAGTTTTTAAGGTGTCACTGGGGTCCCCTTGGCCAAGAGGGAGTCCATTCAGTCATCATGGGGCTTAGGATTTTATTTTTGGTTTACAATAGCAATAAGGAATAAAATAAGTAACCAAGTAGAAAAATGGCCAAAAAATATGCAGGTAATTCACAAGAGAGGAAACATAAATAGCCAGTAAATATATAAAAAGATGCTTATTCTCACTAGTAAACAGGAAAATAAAAATGAAAACCACAGTACAAAATCATTTCTCATTTATCACATTGGCAAACATTAAGAAAAGTCTGATTATACCAAGCGATGATGAAGATACAAAGTCACTGGAACACACAAATGTTGCTGGTGCTAATGTAAAATGTCAAAGCACTTTGGAGACTCCATAATTCTACTCTTTGGTATATGTTTCAGACAAATTTTACTGTGTAAGTGTAAAAAAAAAGTTAACAAATTTTCATAGTGCATAGCACATTTATTATAGAAAAAAGATAAGAAACAACCTAAATGTTTCTCAACAGGAGTATATGGCATAGCCATGAAACGAAATACTATACAGAAGTGAAAATGAAATAAGAAGAGCTGTACATACAAATATGGAAGCAGCTCACAAAATATTAATGTAATGCTTATTCATTCAATGAATATTTGGGTGCCTCCCATGGATCAGGCACTGTTCTAGGTGCTTCAGATATAGCAGTGAAAAAACAAAGTCCTCCTTCTTACGTTGCTCCCATTGAGCAAAAACAACAAGTAGCAGAATACGTAAAGTATACCACTCAAAGTTTAAAACATGCAAGCAATGCTACATATGGTTAGGGTTACTGCATATAGTCAGTGAATGTATAAAGAAATTCATGGAAATAATAAATTTCAATTTCAGGATAATGGTTACCTGTATTGCTTACGTTTTCATTTTTAAGTTAACTGATGGTACATGCATGCTCATTATTATTCGCAAGGTAGTAGCCTTGTATATTTCTGAAATATCCCCTTCTTAAAGAAAAATGAAAAGATGTTCAAGTCCAATTATTATGTAAAGTTTTTGATTATTAAATGTTTTAACCAAATATGAAAAAAACTAACATGTCTGCTTGACATTTTGAATATTTATTTCCAGAATAAAAATATTTGACTAGCTAATGACAAATTAAGTACATTATGGAGTTTTTTACACTGAAAATTGTGCTGGTTACTGTGATTTGATACAGTATCAATTAAAATGTAGCCTTCATTTAGGTTGCGTCAGGGTTTCTGGACTGCGACCTCATGTCGGATGTCTATAATTTCTTAGAAATTCCCTTTTAACTAGAAAAAAAAATGGGGATCTCATGGAAAATATAAAGTGAGGGATAATTTTAGCTGGAAAAGCTAGGGAAAACTTCACAGTGGGCTCTTACAAGTGCTCTGTTGCCTGGGCTAGAGTGCAAAGTGCAGCGGCATCATCACAGCTCACGGCAACCTCAAACTCCTGGGCTCAAGCCATCCTCCAGCACGGTGGGCACTTACAGGTCTGGGTTCCTGCCCTCTCCGCTGCAGCAATGATACCTAACCTCATATGCCGGTGATCTATCACGAGGACTTTGAGGCAGCGTGCCTCCTGGGATTAACGGAAGCAGGACTGCTTTGGAGGGTCCACTTTATTCTGCAACTACTTTGGGGAGGAAAGTCAACTACTGTGGACATGGTTCACAGCTGTCAAATTATTGGAACTAACATAAACCAGGCTGATCTTGAACCCTCAAAGAAAAATTGCAGTGAACCAAGACATATCCAGGGCAAGCGGGCTGGTGGTAATCCCAGACGGCCACAATAGAAATGAGAGTGGGGAAAGATCCATATTTGTCTTTCTTATATAGAAGACTGAGCCAAGGAGCTAAACTGTGCTTCCCAGAGTTTTCAGAATTAACTCTCAGGAATTGCACCTGGCTTGTAGAGTTCAGGCTGTGGGTCCCTGAATTTTGGAAATGTGGCTAGTAAATGTCTGATTGCTTTTATTAAAAGTTTGAAAGAAGGTCAGATCCTATTTGGAAGCAACTCCTAATATTATGCTAATGTTTTTTGGAGTCAATGAGGAAACTATCTGATTGAAAAAATATAGGTCTAGTTTAAAGAGGGCTTGAATGCCAACTGAATAGTTCAGACTTGAACTAATGAGGACATTGGCAGTCGTTTTAGGTTTTTGGGCAAGTGAATCAACTGGTTGCCACTAAGAACCTCTCCGAGCCAAAGTTTCCCATCTGTTTCACAGGAGATAATGAGTGCCTCGTCTACTAAGTCGTGCTGTGATCACATTAAACAAGTATAAAGTTCCAGTCAAGAAAAAGGTAAGTTGTCAGAGATCCACTAGTGTGTTAAGAAGACATATTCATCAGTGGGAGCAGACCAATCAAAGAGATGATTCCCTAAGTTTATCTTAAAACATTTTCTACATGCTGGTGATTGGGGTACAGGACCCTGAACCCCCAGTACAGGAACCTAGGAGAGTGGTAGCCAATCCCACAAGATGGCTCCACAGAGCCCTGCCTCTTGGTATCCATACTTTGGTGCAGTGTCTTCCCACATTGTACCATGGCTGGTCTAAGTGATCAATAGATCATGGCAGAATTGATAGTATGTCACTTCCAAGAATGGATTATAAAAGGCATTGTGGCTTCCATCTCGATTGTACTTTCTCATTCTCTCTCTCTCTCTGCAATCATTTGCTTTGAGGGAAGCCAGCAGCTGTATGAAGCCCTTGTGGTGAGGAACTGAGACTGCTGATAACAGTCAGCAGGAATTGAGGTCTCTTGCCAAAAGTCGTTAAATTGAGCCATCTTGGAAGCAGATCTTCTGGCCCTAACCAAGCCTTCAGACGACTGCAACCCTGCAGGACAGATTGATTGCAATCTCATGAAAGCCCCTAAACCAGGACCACCCAGCTAAATTGCTCCTGCATTCCCTGACCCTCCAACATTGTGAGAGTTAATAAATACTTTTTGTTTTCAGCTGCTAAGAATTGGTATAATTTGTTCCACAGCAATGGATACAGGGATCTGGGCAGAAAGGAAGACTAATAACATCTTGATGAAGACAGAGTCTAAGAGTTGACAATGTCCATGAATACTTCTTGAGAGCAGGAATTATTTTTTTCTCTGACTTCTTCCAATGTACTCAGATTGGGCCTGTGCATAGTGGAGTTATTGAGTGAAGAATAGGGACCCTAAATTCTGTGAAAGTAAAGGAAGCCCCAAACCATGGGCATAAGAGGAAGAGGGAAAATGGGAGCTTTGTGTAGAATGCATGTCTGGGAAGACCAAACCGTCATGGTTTGTCCTGAACTGAAGGATTTCCTGAAATGTGGCACATTCAGTGCTAAAACTGGGACAGTGAGAAGACTAAAGGAACCCTTCTAAGAAAAACAGAGGAAGTTAGTGGGAGAAACTAACAAAGGACAGCCTATTACTCCTTCGAATATGGTAGAGCTTTTTCATTCGTTTGTTCACCAAATATTATTTTGCTTCTATTATGTGCTAAGTTTTGTAGATACAAAATAAATTATGGTCTCTGGCTTGAAAAAGCATTGCTATAGAGTTGTCCTGATTATATAAGGACAAATTTGCCCTCCCTGATAGAATGCAATTGCTTTCTAAGAACTTTTGAAAAGATACTAATGTTTCTGTAACTCCTTTTTTCCTACAAATCTAGGCTTTAAAAGATGGCCTTATGTATCTCAGTATTTTCTGAGTTCTTTCTCCTTTGCCTGGTGATACATCTGATAGCAACAAATGAACATTAGTGGTCTAATGGGTTGGTCATAATCATTGTATGATTTCTTTCTCCTGGATAGTAGATTCTGTTTCTTTTAAACTGTAAAAGCTCACATAACACCTGTTGTAGCCATTTTTGTCACCTCTATTTCTTGGATTTTACTAGTAATAATAGCCACTTACAAAGAATGCTAAGTATTAATAGTTTACATTTATTATCTGATTAAATCCTTGCAACAATCTCACAACAATCCTTGCAACTGCTAAACTCCCCAATTTGAAAATAAGGAGCCTAAGCCTCAGCGCCGTTCTGTGCCGTGCCCCAGCTCACAAAGCTGGTAAATTGCAAACGTGAAATTCAAATGTCTGTTTTTCAAAAACCCACATTCTTAATCATTGTACTAAATACCTCATCATAATAATTTCTAACATGTATGAAGTGATTGACTTATACTGCGTGCTGTGCCGAGCATTTTACATACATCTTCTCAGTCTTGGAAGGCAAAGAACTTGGTGACGGGAAGGTAGAATCAATGCTAGAGGCAGAAAGGGCTATCCACTCTTGCTGTTCGAAGTGTGGTTTGTGTTCAGCAGCATTGGTATCACCTGGGAGCTGTTTAGAATTGCAGGCTATCAGCCCCCACTCAGACTTACTGAATCAGACTCTAACAAGATCTCCAGGTGACTTGTAAGCCATCGAAGTTTGAGAAGTACTGGCGTAGAAGACACCTGAAAAAAATCTAACCTTAGTTGTACACAGATTTCTCTAATACAGGGCTTCTGTAAATGTGACCCCCTGAATCAAAACATCAGCTTCACCTGAGAACTTGATTAAAAATGCAAATTCTAGAGCCCTACCCTAGACCTGTTGAATAAGAAACTCTGGGGCAGTAAGCTATTTTAGTTCCCCAGGTGATTCTGATGAGTCCTGAGGTTTGAAAATCTTCCTTTCTAATACCGTGCAATCCCATACCTATGCTCAACCAGGAAAGAGGAGTCAGCAGTGACACCCTGTGGAGACAAGGGAAGTTTGCACCTTTTCTACGAGCGTATCTGCTTTTTTTCCCTGGTAGGATAAAATTGTCATGATCCTTGTTCTTTGCACTAGAAATATCAAACTGATTTTTTTTACTGCAAACTATTTGCTTTAGAGTCCTGTGCCCATTTTGTATGTGCAAACTAGATTCTTTAATTCAGCAAACATTGATTAATTTATCACCAACTAGGTGTAAAGGATTACGGCAGAGGGAATGCAGAGATATAAAGCATATCAAATTGGCCCCCACAGCAATCAACTAACAGTTATATCTATAATAGCACCAGCTACATTTTAGTATTTGCTGTGTGGCAAGTACTATGCTAACTGTTTTCCAGACCTCACTCAATCCTATGTGCTTGAGACACACATTTGAACCTTGAACAACATGGGTTTGAACTGTTTGGGTTCACTCATACGTGGATTTTTGTCAATAAAATTTGCATTGAGTGAGCCTGCCTCTCCTGCCTCCCCTTCCTCTTCCTCTCCTTCTTCAGCCTACTCAATGTGAAGATGGTGAGGATGAAGACCTTTAGGATGATCCAATTCCAGTTAATGAATAGTAAATATATTTCCTCTTTCTTACGATTTTCTTAATAACGTTTTCTTTTCTCTAGTTTACTTTCTTGTAAGAATACAGCACATAACACATATAACATACAAAATATGTTAACTCACTATGTTATCAGTAAGGCTTCTTTTCAAAAGTGGGCTATTAGTTACATTTTTGAGAAATCAAATTTATATGTGGATTTTCGTGTTTGTTGGGGGTAGGTATCTCTAACTCCCGCATTGTTAAAGGTCAACTATATTTGGTATTTTTGTTCTATAAGGAAAGTAATATGAAGGCTAATTCTAATTTATGTTCTTAATCACACAGCAGTTGTTACAGTGATCACCAAGGATTATTGTTATTAGATTCACTTAGTTGTTTAAGTGGAGAGCCTCAGAAACCACCAAATTAAACCTCTGGGCGTGTGGCATGTTTAACAAATACCCCAGGCAAATTTTATATGCACTAAAGTTCGAGAACTACCGCAATACACTATATTGTATCCACCAAAATATTGCCCTTCAAAGTATTATGGGATACAGTCAAAGATTTGTAGAGTGCCAGAGTTTGTATTTTAGGGAGGTCTATGTGGTGGCAGTAAGAATAGAGTTGAGGAGGACGGTGGTGGTAGAAATTTACTTTATAAGGTTGTCAAAAAAGGATGTCACACTGACATATATCAATGCCAAGCTGGTGTTTTAGGTTCATTTCCTAAGTGATTTGCTCACTATGTGGAATCTCAAATTCTTGACTCAGGAAAATTCAATTTTAAGAGTTGTATGGAATCTGAGCTAGAAATCCTAAACCAATTACTAAGAGGATAACTTAGGTAACATAATTTTTAAAAGAGAATAAACATAGGGTCAGAATTAGAGACTTGGGATAAGAATCATCCTTATAGCAATATTTAAAAGTTATCTTAAGATACTTCTTAGAACTTATGTCAACTCCAAACAATTGTCTCTAAATTCTTTCTGACATTTTTCTTTTTTCGAGTTGTTACTATCACTTTAAAATTTTCAGCTTTTACATTTCAAACCTTAAAACCCGTCTATTTTAGCATTGGTTATGCGGGTCGTGTTATGCCCCCTGGTGGCAATATGGATGGGAAGATGAGAAGCATATTTCAATCAAAGGGAAAGTGCCAACTTAATTGAAAGAGGCGGCAGGCCCTGAATTTGAAATGGAATTTCATATAAAATTTTTCTGGACTTGCTAAAAATAGGAAACATCCCGTTAAACTAAAATCAGATGTATTAACTTCAGCCTGCGAGGTGCATATTTCAATTTCCCTTGCTTTGTCATAAAATGGATTAGCTCCTTGAAATATGTCAGTTGAACTTGAAATTAAATATTTGCTCTACATATAGCTGAGTACCTGAGCTCATAAATGATAAAGTCTGTATCTCACAGCACTTCTTTTAAGACCAGGCCTCAGCACGTGCCATGTATACATGATGCCATTTGCATCTTCAGAGTATTAATTTTCCTATATTAATAAACTTTAAAAGATTGCATGGCCCAAATAGTCATTTTCAAGAAGTCTCTGGGGAAAAAAATCTAAATTTTATAATTTATTCTTGAATCAAAACAGCCAAACATAGGCTCTAATGTACATTGTACCCAGGGCCTCTTGAATAAAGCTTTTTACATCTTTGGGGGCAAAAATAGAGAGTGAAGATATCAAACTACTAAAACATATGTTGATATTTTTTTTTTTTTTTTTTTTTTTTTTTTTTTTGAGACAGAGTCTCACTTTCTTGCCTGGGGCGAGTGCCGTGGCGTCAGCGTAGCTCACAGCAACCTCAAACTCCTGGACTCAAGCAATCCTACTGTCTCAGCCTCCCAAGTAGCTGG